>APFE030102460.1:362788-485121 GCA_000404065.3 Pinus taeda | reverse complement strand
ATAATGACTAACCCAATTCACTCTATTAGCATAAATATAATCAAAAACATGCAATAAACTAATGAGAATGGTGGATTAAGTCGAATTAGGAGGTTGAATGAGCCCAAATAATCATCCATTTTTGGGGCTCATCAGCAGGTTTCCAAAGGGAATGAGGAATGTGCACTACTTCAGGCTCAATGCAATCTGATGTCGGCAGCAAGTATCTAGCATCAAACGTAGGCTCGCTACATGGTGCTTAACTAATCCAAAGACAGTCCAATCATCCACATAGACCTACAAAAACCTGTGGATGTATTCTTTGAACTTGGCTACCACGACGCACGAAAATATAGCTAGCGCGTTCTTCAGTCCAAACGACATCATGGTGTATTGAAAGCAACCCCATTCTGTTGCAAAAGTCATCTTGCTCCTATCTTTTGGCGCGATCTTAATCTGATGGTATCCTGAGAACCCATCTGTGAACGAGTATGCTTCTTGACTACCAACATTCTCCAGTACTTCATCTGTGAATGGTGTTGGGAATGGATCGTGTACACAGGCGTCATTCAGCTTCCTGAGGTCTACATATATTCTTATTTCACCCTTTTGTTTTTTCTCTTGTACTAACATAGGACTCACCCAGTCGGATTCTTCAATTGTTTCAATAATTCCGGCTGCGAGCATTTTGTCTAATTCGTCATGGACCCTTTTTGTACTTTGAGTTCAAGCAGTATGGTCGTTGCTTAACTGGATTCGCGTGGGGTTTCAAGGTGATCTTCATCATCCCTAAATTGCCGACGATCCTTTTTAAGTCTGTAATTTTAGTTTGGAACAAATCTTGGTATTCGCTAAGTAGCTCAGCGACTTTATCGATCATGGCATCGTCCCAATAGTCCCCAAGCGTTGCGTACTTCTGCTCTGCCTCCATTCCAATGTTGACCTGCTTCGTTTTTAGCAGTGTGGTGATATCAGGGTCTTCAAGTGATAGTCCATGAATCTCGCGACATCCTTCCGTTTCTGGAATGTTAATGTTTCATGGGTCCTCATCATCCTCCTCAACATTCACATTATAACACTCTAGTGTGCTACTTAATTGTGTCATCCATTCTGGCCGAAGTACTCCCATTGGCTCCTGTGGTATTTTGAAGATAGCGGCTTTTACTACTTGTAGTGCATCGTCAACAGTGTCTGACCAATGATCTTCAAATGTGAATGTTAACAAAAATCCTTTGCGCAAGACATCCCATTCATCGGTACCATGGCGTAGCTCCGTTTCAGTATACCAATTCATGGGTATGACATTCAGGGTATGGTAGAATAAGTGCACCCATTCAAGCTGTGGCTCTTCCCTGTAGACCTTGGTCCATTTCACGAAGTGCATGCGTGGATCATCTTGTCTGTCATATTTTTCGACTAGTCGTATTTATGGTTTTCCAAAACACAGGCGCATCATCCTTCTGCATCCACGCCAGTCTTCAAAATTTCCCTGATGCGTACCCCACCATCGTGCGGGTGTGGCACGCAGTGCCCACTTTAATGCATTGAATCATTGCTATTCTAGAACTGCGCTTTCAAATTTGCTCAGAAATTCATCCACAGTTGTTAATCCATCAAATGTCAGCAGCTCCCTTGCCTCTGTTGTCATGCAACGCAATGATCTGGTCATCATGTTGCAATTAAGCATTGCTACTTCGTGCAGTTGATTCTGCCATCGCTCTATCTCTTCATCTGATTCTGAAGTGCAGGTGCTTTTGCACTCCCATGAAATCCTTCCATCTGTAGTCTGATTCACCCAATCTTCTTCTCATGCAGTTATCTTGTAAATACAAGCGAAATCTCATCATTATCATCGTCGCGCACCGGTTAAGTGTGTCGTGCTCCTTTGGCTAGGTCTATCGGTACTACCATGGATAGTAACTTTTTATTAAAGATCATTTTGCACTTCTTCAGATTTATGACTCCGTTCATCTCGGTGGCCCAATCTATTCCTAGTAGCACAGGATAGGGATTGTTGTCATTGACAATCTCTATCACTTCAAAATCCGCCTGCGCGCTCGCACCTTCAATATCGATTGTTACCCCTTGTAATCTTCCCATGGGCAAAAACTTTTGTTGGTTCGCCATTCGTAACTTAATAGGGGACCATTGTAGCGCGGGCTTGCCCATGCATTCCCATGTTTGCTTTGGTAGTACATTCGCGTCCAAACCCAGATCTAGGATTACCTGATCCATTTCATACTCACCAATCTGCGCAGTCAACCTCATTTCCCTTCTGGTGTGCAATGCATGCTTCCCAAGTTTCTGAACCACACGCAGTTCTCCTAACCCCGTGCACCTAGTGATAAGTTCATGCAGTCCTTTGACTGCCTTGCTGTCACACAGCAGTTTCATGCATGTCTCCAGAAAGGTAGTGAGCATTGAAGGATCCATCCCCGGTTCTAATTGATCCTTACTACCTGAAGTGGAGGCTTCCGTGAAGCTCTTTTTAACTTCCATGAAAGTCTCCTTCATGCATTCTAGATCAAACTCGGGTTCCTTTGTAGGATCCTTGCGAACCCATGCGCTTTCTTCTAGCTACTTCCCTTTATCCTCTCCCATGGTCATACCGCTCTTGAGCATCATGTTTACATTTGGGTCTTCTTCGCGCGGCTCAGACCTCATCATTTGTAAATTCTAGGTCAGAGGGGGCTGGAGTACCCCCTTTTCGCGCATCCTCGCTGTCAACGAAGGGCAGTCTTCTGCCTCATGATCAAACTGAGTATTGTACCAACATGATATTCTTGTCAAGTTTGTACAATCGGAGGCATAGTGCCATGGCCCTCCGCAATTGTAACAAATTATTTGTCTGCGACCCCTTCCTGTTCCCATTCCGCCTCGACCCCTACCATGCCCTTGAAATCCAGCTTGCGCCATCCCTACATTTGGATCAAGGGATCATGTTTCGTTCTGCACCCTGTAGGCAGGAGTCTGGCCCATCATTAGTTCATAGCTTCGACAGGTGCGTTCATCATGGCCTACCGACCTACAGAAATTACAAAACAATTTTTGGGACATCTGCGTATACTTCTACAATAGATGACAATTATTCATGGTGTGTTTTCCTCCTATCTGGTAGATCGTGCACCATAATGCAAATGCCACGCTCGGCCCTACCTATGCCTCAGGTCTTACCGGCATCGGCCCTCCTCCTACCAAATAGTTCGCGAACACTGGACAGTGGTCCTTGTCATGCCCTTGGCCTTTACATTTTATGCACCATACCTCCTCGCGCACCTCCAACTGAGGTGTCTTGTTCTGTTTCAAACTTTGCATTTCCAGACACAGATTTTGCACTTGCCCGTGGATTTGTTGGACTCCCAACCCAGGGTCTTGCATAGGGGTCTCATGCAATATCATTGCCATCTCTAACACTTCAGCCTGGGTGGAAAGTTTTTGTTGTGACAGTGTCGTCCTTAAGTGTGGTGTAAGGGAGGCCACAAACCAAGTGCGATGATGTGCATCTATTAACGTCATATTGGCTTCGTGGATCGTACTCTTCAGCATTTGATTCATATCCCAAGGGGTATCGCTCAAGATCATCGTGATCTCTTTAAACCCAATGGTTGATTGTGTTTCTGACTTTGGCCTGCTAAATTCCCTGTTCAACGCGGCCTGGATCTCTGCAATTCCTGCGTTCGAGTGATCATTAGAATGCTTGATATACCACGTTAATGCGCGATCCTGCAGTGTGCTCACCAGCATAGCCTTTTTAATATTATCATCCACGATGCCCTGTGCTTCCCATACTACTCTTACCACGAACTAGAATTGGTCTAGATCTTCATTTCCTACTCCTCTGAACACCGCTAGTTTGATCGCACTCACCATATTGAACTGCGGTGGTGGTGGAGGTGGAGTGGGTGGAGATGGAGGTGAGGCGGGTGAAATGGGTGGCAATGTGGGCAGAGGTGGTAAACGTGGAATTCTTTGTCTTATCAAACTGACCGTGCTTCTCGAAGAAACTTTCGCGAGCTCCTCCTCGCTTTCCCACGAGGGTGAAATTAAGGGATTGTTTTCCAACTCTTCACTACTTCCGCTTCTGTAGATCTTCCCGCTTCGCGTAGTCCCAAATACTAATTTATTCGCATAACCCGCTTTTCACACAATAGCATCTTAATCCAAGTGTTTGAAGATTTAATATACTTACCTCGCAGTCCTTTGAGAAAACGTCTCTCTGCCTCACTGTAGCTGACAGTCGTGTCTACTGCGAACTCAGTGATAAATCCTCCTATTATTCGGTCGAGCCAATGGTCCACAGCTCGTGCTATCTTATCTTTTGATGCTTCTAGTCTACGCACTAATTCCGAAGTCCACACTATTGGTTTGTCAAGCCTGCACCTTCCCTGACTGTCTGCTAACTTCGCGATCCACTCATACAGCTCAAACGGAAAGGATGCAAAGAAAATTTCGTGGATTTCCATATACAAGTAGCACTCCAACCACTGTTCCTTAGATACTCGCAGATTTTTGTTCTCCTATGCCGCAAACTCGTGAATCTTCTTGTCCAACCACTCTTCAATTTCTTTCTTTGTTGGGTTCTAGTGACACGACATCAAACATCCTTTATGCAGATCCCAGTCCTGGCAACATAACCATTTATTGGGTTGTATGGGCCTGACCCAGGCTCAGAGGTGATTTAGCCAAGCAAATCTCGGTACTACTGGACATTTCGGCAACAGTCCATGGAGTGCGGACTGAGGTCTCACACGAAGTAGTATGGTAGGGTGCTAGAACCAGGTTTCCACACCCTAAGGATGTCTGATGGGCTTCTGGAGGTCCACAGTTTGACCATGCACGTACGTCACTACGCGCACTTATTATTCTTTCGCAACCTATGTTGTTTCTGCGCAGCCCTACTTGGGGCGCGACCTGTATAATACCTAAGTTCTGTGCTAATTACCTGATTACTTAACTTGTGTGTGTAAGATTAATGGTTATTCCAGCATATTCAGCCATCATATCAGTGCGCACGATACATAAAGTAATATAAACATAAAGAAGTCAATGTACAACAACTACACAGAAATAAGAATCAACTTCTCTTTATTAATCTCAATCCCGATTACAGACTCGACACCACCCTGCGCACTCAGCTGTAGGGGTCCGCGCAGTCAGCTGCGGACTCTACTAGGCCTCTGCGCACTCAACTACAAAGCCTCTTCCTACTACTACGACCCAATACACTTAGAATCCTCCTCTAAGCTCGAACCATTCCTTCGCTATTCCCTCTATTATCAACTATCTTTCCAACTCAGAGCCTCACTCTATTTATACTATCCCATGGTCCACGGACCATGGGTAGGCCGACATGACTTTACATTACATTACATTACTTTAGGGCGGACATCCCTATGACTTAACCTCTACTTCGCGCTCCGCGCCCGCAATTCATGGAGTCTTACAAAACCTTTGACCAAAACTTGGGCTTTGAGCCCCAAAACATGCTATGGGGGGATTCCATGCCCAACAAAATTCTTGAGCTAATCTCTTAGTCCAACACCCAATTCTAGCTTAGCCGGTGATTTTCCTTAAGAATGATAGACTAGTTTTCGGACTGATGTCATCTTGTCGTGAGTAGATTTTAGTTGTAGGTATTATATATTGTTATGACAGGATGATGATAAAGGATATGGAGAGGGAGACCCTACCAGAAGACACCTATATAGTTGCAAAGACAAGATGATCATTGAACAACAACAAGAAGGGATACCATATTGCGACAGCAGTTGGAGAATAAGATCATATTGAAGGCTTCTTGCCTTCAAGACTCATGGAGGAGGAAGAGGAATAACATGCACCATACTTCAATAATGCACAAAGATAGCAGTAGATATAATGGCTTGACATTGCCATATCATCATGCAGTCCATTTCACTAATGCCTTGTCATGTCTTTTCAAGGAGTCATGTCAAGATGTATATGAGTCATCATTTTCCACATCATTTGTGGATTATGTAATTTTCAATATATAAGACATGTAATTTAAAGTGGAAGTCCAAGGGTCATCTATAGAATGTGAAAAGTCATGAAGGAGTCAAAATGTCATATGGAAGTCAAAGAGTCATGAAGGTATTCCAAGAGTCACAAGGGGTGTGAAGAGTCACCCCATTGTTATATACACACCCTTATAGCACATGCAAAGGACTTTTCACCTTGGCTCCTCCTACCAAGCATTTGAGAGAAAGATAGTTCTTTTGGAGGAGCAAGTTGTTGCTTTAACACTCCACTATTGGAGTTAGTGGTGTTAATTATATTGATGTATCTTGGAATTTTTTATTAATACGTAAAGTCATTAAGCCAACACACTTTCATGTGTATGTCATAAATATTGTAATACTACTCTTTGAATGTTTGTGATGTATGTTGTTTTCATCTGTACTAAGGAAATTAAATTATTTTGGTGACTTTGGTACTTATCTTGTTGAAGGTCTATTGTATATGTTTTAATAATCGTTGCTTCTATGTGAGCTACTTTGCTAATTGGTCAATGATTCATTTGTATGTATATGCTCGTGTGTATTTTTATTTTTTTTCAATTAGAAATAGTAGTATATCTATATATAAATTACGCACGTTCGTGGTGAGTCTTGAAAATGTCATTCATTTCCATTACACTTTCACTATTATGTCCATTATATCACCTCCATTTCACTACTATGTCACCATATTCATCTCACTTTCATTATCATTGGACCACATTTATGTTTTCCAAACTTTATTAATTCTAAGCCTTTTTAAGTGAATTTGTGGTTAAAAATTAGAAAATAATGTGCATATGCTTATACCTAACAAATGAGTTGAGATTGTTGATAGGTGTAGGTTGAAAGGAGGCTTCTAGAAGACCCTTATGTGGCACTCTAAGGCCAAATTCGACTTTGAGTGGAAAGAATCATGGGATCATGAGGATATGTGTCACATCTCCTAATTGTATTGTAACTCTAAGAAGACATGTGCCTTATCAGTTCCTATTTTGATTAGGACTCTAGAGGTAGAGGAAGAGATTCATGGACTCTCATTAATGAGATGGCTTCTCATATTTTTGTATAAATAGGAGATATCTCTCCTTCATTTGTTAGTTCTTAAGTCTTAGCTTGTTAGTTCTTAAGCTTGGAGTTTGTAGTTCTTCCTTGATGGCTTTTGAAAGCTTTGGAGAGCTTTGTTGTACTTTGTGATTTTGAAGAATTTGAATAAAGCTTTGATGTTCTCAACATGGAGGGAGATGTGAAGTAGATGCCATGGAGCACATTAGAATGTAAGGTAGAGTATATTTCATTTTGTAATTTTGCTTTGATTTCATTATGTCACTTGATTGCTTTCAAGTTTGATAGTTTAGATTTTCCATTCATGCAATTTTAATTCATGTAAGTGTGTTCAACCGGTTGATTGTAGATTAGTTTTTCTTTACATGTTTTTGCATCAAATAGTGACATGAGATTTTCCTCTCTGCTGACTTTGTTTTTTTAGCTTTTCAATTTCAGTTATGTTTTGATTTCAGTCTTGTTCATTTGCTTTGTTAAGTTAGTTTAGAAATCAACTCACTCATGTCATTGACGGTTACCTCCGAAAGCCATAGCAGGACTACTAGCGAGGGATCGAATTATGAATGTGTGATTTGATTTTAGTTTTACTTTTTTGCAATTAGATATTAAATTACTCATATCATTGACAGTTACCTCCGAAAGCCATAGCAAGACTACTGGAGAGGGATCGAATTGTGAATGTGTGATTTGATTTTAGTTTTACTTTTCTGCAATTAGATATTAAATTGCTCATATCATTGACGGTTACCTCTGAAAGCCATAGCGGGACTGCTGGCGAGGGATCGAATTATGAATGTGTAATTTAATTTTAGTTTTACTTTCCTTGCAATTTTTAATTTCTTTGAGTGCAATAGCTTAACTAGACAAGCAGCAGAGACAGTGATATCATGATCAATATTTCATATTTTTTTTTATTTAAGTAGCTGCATATTTACACTTTTGTTTAAGTACTAATCCCATCAATAACATGTTTTGAGATCTTTTGAAGTGCTAAGTTTTGGAAGTTACCATTAGGGACATAAACCTTATCTTGAAATCTACATCCATACTTGACCTTTAAAAGTATTCTTAAGACCTTAAAATAGGATGTCCATTTGCATTAAACACTTTAGGAGATCAACAAAAACAAAACCCCAAAACAAAATAAAATCTATAAAACAACGAAGTAAGAAAAAGGTTAACTAAGCACATATGGTGCACCACACTTCATCAGTTTACGATACCCGGATTGATAATTTATGTAGAGCAATTTAAGACGTTAAATTGACTAGACAGTTCGCGTTCAAAATTGGGATTTTACCTCAAAATTTTGAGCCTACTAAGGGATTTTGAAAGTTCATTTTTTCCCCATTCCTTCCCTGAGAATTGTTCCCCAAAAATCCAAAAAAATGTCCCATAACTAGAAGCATATGGCTATACATTCTACAATACTGATATAATAATATACATTGTACAATACTGATATAATAAATATTTACAAGTATAGTTTGCCATTAGAAAACATTTTTAAACTATTGGAGAACGCAGATTACTCCTCCATCGACAATGGACTGTTAAGATCGAGGCAAGTATATTCTTCATCAGTCCTTGGACTTTTCTCTTCCATTTTGAGCTTTAAATACTCAATTTTTTGTCTCAATGCGTCCACCTCGTCCTCCAGTTGTCGGATGCACTCCTTCTTTTCGATTTGTTGCTCTTACATATCTAGTGCCTCCTTCTATTATTGATGGATGCACCTCTACAAAATTGGCAGACCCTCCCTGAATTCCATATGCTCTTGACACAATCCTTACAGGTATGCATATTTCTTCCATCTTCCCAAGCTCTTCCCTCCCTTGACCTCCCTTTCCTTGGTCGACGATGGAATAACCAATCTCCAAGATTTCATGGACTCCCCACTCAGGATTATTCCAGGAAATCAACCAAAAGCCCTCGCTTTCCTGCACAATAAAAATTCCTCCCTTACCATCACTCAGCATCCCCGCTTGACTGTACACCCCACCAATGACCACCCTTGTGTCCAACACCTTGACCCGAATCCTACAGATATTGCTCAGTGACCTCAGTGTTAGTCATTGGGCCTTCGTAGAGACCACCTGAGAAGAGACTAACCATAAACCATGATAGAAGATCAAATCGTTACCCCATTTATAGAATTTGTAGGTAAGGATTCTAATGCAGGATTGTAAATTGGTACTCACAATGCTAAGATCCCAATGCTCCACAATAATTTCCCATCTTTTTGCTTGGTCCTTAATCCTTACCCACACCTTCCTCCCATGTGCGGTTTGAGGAATTCAGATCATAGGTATTAAATGTTTCTCATGCTCTCCCATTTTCTTACATTCTCCTATGGTGGATCGTTGGCTATTGCAACAGTTTCTATGTCGTGAGGGGTAGGTTCTCACACTGTCAGACCTCTCGGAACCATGTGTAATAAATACGTGATGGGAGAAATCACGTTACAGCAGCGAGGTGAGCCAACCTATGTCATGAGGTGCGAGGACGAGTCGGGCTAAGTAAAGGTCGATGACATAGGGACCGAGGAGCGAGGGATGGATCAGATCGTGGAGGCATATCAGAATGTAATGGAGAAGGGTGATGAGGGATTGGGAGGAGAAGAGACATGGGAGAAGATGGGAGGGAAGGAAGGGGTGGGGGGGGGAGAACAAAGAGAATGAAGGGAGAGGGGGGGGAAGGGATACATAAGTACCCAAAATTTACCATGTCGGTAATAACTTCTATTTTTTCCTCTATTCCAATATTTTTTATTATTTTTGCTTGAACTATGAGACGGTTGTGAATGAAGAGATGGACGCGCACAACATGGGGTTTTTTGTCAGCCCCTATCCTCTCAAATTTATTTTTGCCTATATGCTCTACCTTAAGGATAGTGGAGATGGAGGTGGCTTCATCATCTGTGCATACTCTAGTGGCCTCATGGAAAAGAGTCCCATCCCATCTATCTCGGTCTAAGAACCTATCCTCTCACATGAAGGACCAGAAAAAATAATTTTCAATTATTTAGTAAAGATATCAGTGGGAAGACTTCTACTCTTTGGATAAGAAGTTCAACATCTATCTCTTCTCTCAAGCAGTGTATTGAAGATAAATGGGGAATTCCTTCAAAATTCCAATGTTCGCAATTCGAAGGGAAGGTACTCCAAGACTCCTTTTAGCTCAAAAACTACAGTATCATAAGAAACTCAACCATCATCTTGAACTCAAGATTGTGTAGGGGCATTAATGGAGCCAGGACTTCAAATGGAACTTTTGTCTCTTTCAAGGATGGAGTGCAAGGGAAGATCTCAACCGCAGCAGATCAAAGTCAAAACATTCTGGGCCCCTATATAGTAGATCAAATGGAGCAAGCTCCAACTATGGAATTCAATCTTTCTAAGGTATCTTCCCTCTTTTTTGTCCTTCGTTCTAAGGTTGTTATTTGCGGACTTGCTGTATTTCGACCAAAACCTAAAGATTTATTCTAGTGGGTTTTCTCTTTTTGAACACCTAACCATGACATTTTCCTGTGCTCCAAAGGCTTCTTCATAGTCCAATTCAAAACACAGAAGGATCTAGATTTTGTTCTAAATGAAGGACCTTAGTTATGGGGTAGGGTTTGAATTTTCATCAGTCCATGGTTACATGATTTTGATGCCACAAACATGGTGGTCCCCACTATGCCAGTTTGGGCGATGCCTCCAAACCTCCCCCATCCTTTCTAGCACCATAAATTCCTTAAGGATATTGGAAACACTTTGGGAAAATTCAAAAAAATGGACCTAGAAAGAATAGAGAAAGGCCTCTTCACTTTCGCTAGAATATACATGTGTGGAGATTGACCTTAGCAAAAGGCTCCCATATCACATAATATTTAAAAACAATTTTTTTCATTGGTTTTAGGTTTTAGATTATAAGAACACAACATTTTGATGTTGAGTATGTTTCCAAATAGGACATTTGCAAAACACATTTCCACAAGCAAAGAAGAATAAAAAAAATAAAAAGAGGTAGTACAATAGGCCAAAAGGATGGTAGTTATCAGATGACCATCAGAAGATGAAGAAAAATAGATCAAGAAAATCAAACTTTTCAAAGTAGACACATATGTTATAGATCTATATGGAGACCAACTAGATAGGGATGCTACAGTACAACTAGAAACAATCGCCCTTCTTCAAAAGGGTATAGAATCTGAAGTTTTTCAGGCATTAGATGGGAATAGGGGCACAAAAGGAGTTGAAAGAGCTAATGTCTCATAGAGTTCAGATTTAGACAAAGAAGTTTCTCATATGGAAACAGGGCAAGAATTAGCATTGGTTCTTGTTGAACCAAGTTTAGATGGTTGGCACAAAGTGCAAAAAGGAAAGGTAAAAAGGAAAAGCTAATCACAAATTGTCAGTCTTAATTTGTTCTCTTCTTATGTTGTATGTTTCTCAAAAGTTGTTATGTTCTCTTTTTAGCTCATTTTCGTGAGACGGCTAAATTATCTGGAATGCTTATAGCATATGAAAAATGTAATTTTATTTTTCCTTTATGATGAATAAAATTACACGCTTGCTTCTATGAAAAAATAAAAATAAAAATGCATGTTGAATGCATGGAATGGTTTTTGTATATGTTAAGAAAGAATGTGCATAGCTTTCTAAGGGTAAATGCATGCTTGCAATATAAAAGTGCAAAACCTTGACAAAATGGGCAAACCTAAAATGACCTAAACCCTAATTGATTCTTCTTTGGCAATATGGATGGTCTTCATGGGAAGAATATTGAAGATGAATAGTGATCTATTATGAGATGATGATGATGGTATTTGCATGGCTTATAACAAACCACCTTGTAAATGAAAATGTGCATAATAATTCATGAACACAAAAATGCATATCTAAAAATGCATCAAAACATGCAATGTTGGAATATCCATGCCCCGGGAAGTAAGATGAATCCCTTGTGTTTGTAATTGGATGTAAGCCTTATGAAATTACATGAAATTAAACATGATATTGAGGAAAACACATGACTCAAGTTGATAATGCACATGAAGTCCATGGGATTACATGTTTAGATAGTAAGGAGGAATACCCACGCCTTCTTAATGACAAATACATGCATGCGCTATAAAAATGCATGCCCTTAACATGTTTTGCAACCCTGGATGACCTAAACTATAAATGGTTATTCTTTACACCACATGGACTAAACCCTAAATTTTTCTTCCAACAACTTCAATTCAACAAACTTTATTAACATAGATGGCATCCACAGAAGAAGGGACAACTCTTGTTTCCATGTCAACAAGCTCAATAAAGCCAATGAAAAAGAAAAATGTAAAGGGATAATCATGTCTCAGAGAGGATTCTTCTGCTATTTGACTACATTTGTAATAGATTATATTTTATTTTATTTACTTTATAAACTTCAAGCTTCGAATTAAAAAGTATTATGTGGACTTGATCTCAAGAAAACCTATTTTTGTATCTATTCAAAATTTTGAATACAACAACAATTATATTCAAATAGCACCTAATATTTTTAAGCACTATTATTGTTTTGTTATTATATTACGACTTATTTTCACTAGGTATAATTACAGTTCTTGCTGCTAAATATGTCAATATAGGGAATAGCTCATTAGACAATATATTAGTTCAATCTTTTTTGTTTTATGATTTTGAAGAAATAGTTCCACCTTTATAATTATGTATTTGTGTTTTTAGATTTTACTTTTCTTTCATCTATAAAAGTTGGTTGAATAATATTATGGTGCCCTTTGTACAAACTTTATACTTGCAAAATTAGAGATTTCAAAAATGTATGTTTTATAGTTTCAAGTTATTTATACTTAATTGTTACAAGTCTTGAACTCGATAAACAATCAAGGTTATAAAAATCCTATAGTGTGTACTATATATGCACATTATAGATTATACAATTTTGTAGGTTTGTAATTCAAGCTTGTTTTTACAATAACATGTGTGTTTTACAAGTCATACGCATACTTTATACCATTATATATTTCAACCCTTTACCGTGTGTCAATTTCAAGCAACATTGAGCTATTTTATTAATTGGAATTAATATTTAAAATGTAATTTTCTTTCAATAACAAAAATACGATTTTTTGAAGGAAAATTTGTTAGTTCACCAACATATGTCCATTAAGACCAAATAAAATTAGAACTATCAATGAATTCGAATTAATGTTCTATCATTAAAATATGTACTTTAACATAAAATAAATAAATAAATACTACAAATGGCCTTAAAATCTTTAATTGCATAAAATAAAATACATTGTCAAGTAACTACCATAAGAATGATATATATTACATGTATTTACATATGCATTGTATATAAGCAAATGTTATTTTTTAACTCTAGACTTCTTGCAATGTTTCTGCAAGCCCTCCTCTTAATACGAAGAAAATTCACTAGAATCACTCTTTCCTTTTCTAGAGGCTAACAATTGCTCTATAGCTACAATAAGCATGTATTTTAATTCTTTATGAAGTTCTTGAACTATCTTTGCATAAATTTCTAATGTTTCTTGAAATTTCCTTTTATCTTCTCCTAAATTTCAACATTTCCACATTCTTCTTGTACTTCTCCAAGTGTTTCTTTTCATTCCTTTGAAAATCTCTCTTTGTGATTTCAGTTGGGATTAAACTTTGGTCAATTGACCCTTGAGCTTTTGTATTGTAGCCTCCAGTTATTTCTCTCTCTATTACTTCTCAGTTGTAGTACAAGGCAAAGTTGGTAGTGCCTCAACTATGGAACTCTTTGTTTGTTGATAAATCAACAATTTTGGATTTCACGTTTTGTATTTCCATGTCACATCCCAAATGTTATGCTATTAATATATACAAGAATTGTTTTTTTTAGCCCTGCAATATTTTTTCCTCTCTCATATAACTTTGCCCTTAATGATTCAATGATTGGTGATGAGGCATAAACATCACCTATAGCACTCATGGATGTGAGAGCTTCCTCCAACATCTTATCTCATGTTTGTAGGGACTTGTCCAAGTCAATTGAAGTTATTTGTTTTTCTTGACTACCCTCACTTTCACCTTAATTTTACCACATTATTTACTATGCCTTTCTTTTTTCTATTCAAGTTCTTTAATCTTGGATGATGAACTACTACTTTCCATTTCTCCCTCTTTCAACTCATTTGCTTTTCTAGCGCAAGTTTTTCATTGTTTTGTCATATTCTACAACCTATGGATCATGCTTCAGTCACTCATTGTTCAATTTATTTTGAAATTGAACATTTGAATTTTCAATCAATTTATCTTTTTTCTTTAACTTGTAACTTAATTCAGCATCAGGAGTACTTACATTTGCAATGGGGGTATGGATAAAGCCTATGGATTGCTTCTCAACTCCTTTTGAAGTTTTCTAATAATGTTTTCAATTGTAGCCTTAATAACTTCGAAATTTCCTTGATAATATCAATATGCCTCGTAGACACATCTCTAATTATGGATATATCATTTTTAAATCCATCAACAATATGATTCTGACATTGAGCATACACTTCTACAAAAGGATTGGGTGAGGGGGGAAGGGCGAGTTTGAATTAGCATAATGCAATATTTTACTTGTTTAAATTCAATCACGATGAAAAAGTAATCACACATAAAATTCGTCAAATACAAAACACAAAACACAAAATTTACATCTCAACATCTCCAAGTTGAGGAGGAACACAAGTCCATCACAATTTTACCTCATTTTTTTGGTACTACATTTAAAGTACTGGAAAAAACGTCATTTCCAATTTCATATAATTGTCCAAACCAACTTCCTAGTCCTCAAATTAAAAACATTTGTACAAACATTTGGGTATATTAAAACCTAGCAACATTAACTTCATCTTGGGTAATTGTATCAATAAAAAAATCCCGCCTTCAACTAGAGTCCATTCAACTATTTATTGGTTTTCTTCCATTTTTATTTCTTAGTGTACGTCTAAATGGGTCTTTTACTAACATTTGGTCGATATAAACTAGTAATGTTTTGTAGTGTTCCCAAGTAACTAAACTTTATCTTCTTGTTTTTACTTTGTTATAGGGCATAATGTATAAAAAAAAAAACCAATAGATGAGGGACATATGTGGCTTTGTCTTCAACCCAATGGACAACTAGCCTCATATAGTCACCAAAAGTATCATGCTTATGATGATTCATAATTACTCCAATCAAGGTCTTTTATAGTGCTTGGGGAGTAACTTACTTTTTAAACCATTCTTAAGAACAAATACCTTTTTTCCACAAATTTTATTGGCCAAATCAATATTTTCTACATTAAGGAGTTTTTTTGGAGTTAAATGTTGCTCCCCCTTTGCATAAAATTTATGTTTCTCTTGCAACAAAATTAGAGTATAGATAAACCATCTACCCAAAAACATTGAATTCCACAGCAATATCATCATAATTAGCTATGTCATCATTTATCTCCTCTTTTTGGAAATTAAATTATCCAAAGATAAATTTATGAACTTCTTTTCTCAGGATACATGGCATACTTGTTGGATAGTTGTTTGTATCTCTATATGCATCAATACACTCTTTGAAATTTTTAACAATGAATCTTCCTTCCTAAAACCCAATGTTTCAACCATTGTGCCCATGGTCAAGGATGCCCCTATTTCAATTGTGGCCATGGTTGTCTGGCTTCAAATATGAAATCATAGACAAGAGGTTAATGTGTGTTGAGAAATGCATGTTGACATTGGGATATGCACACTGACACTGAGGAATGCATGGTAATGCTAGGGAATTCACATTAAGGAAACCCTTGCGAGGAAAATGAGTCTTTTTCTTAAATGGATTTTGTTAGATTGGTATATTTAAGTTAGAGTTTCTTGTTAGATTATTAACAAATGAATTACAACTATCAAATGAACGCAATCTACCTTAGTATTCATCAATGAAGATGATTTAAAATATAATTCAATCATTTTCATTAAGGCTTAACATTAAAAATTTAGGATATCCATATTACCCTGAATTCTGGTTTCAAGAAATGTCATTCCCAAAAGTTGCAACGACTCAACATACAAGGTTAACTACCCAAGTCTAATTCAAAACATCTTGTCAAACATGGGTTCGGGGTTTTTACAAAGTACACCATACCAACATCAATCGTACACAATGGATCAACATCCATTTTCATTCATCTCCTTATGAAAATGTTCACATGGGCTAAGGAAGAAATATTTAGGGTTTAGGTCATTATAAGGCTACAAAACATGTCAAGTCATGCATTTGTTATTAACAAGGTGTGTGAATCTACAAGGATATTAACTAATACTTGTTTATCAATTATCTCCTATATTTCTTAACCCCATATTATAACAAACATTATTTCTTTCGGGGAACTTAATCAATTTTTTTTTTGCATATTTAGGTTGAGGAAGACCTTTTCACCTAGTTTTTTCTCGCATTTTTCACATTACAATTAAAGAGCACAAACATTTAATTACAAAACCATAATCATGAATTTTCAATCTAAGATCCACATCATCAGGGCTTCAAGTCAACATCAAGGAACTGCTACATTTTGAATATCGATATGAGGAAGTTTGATGTAACAATCTTGTAACATGGATATTTCAGATGGAGAAATACTTTGATCTACACCAAGTGGCGTCCTTACAAAAGGAACATATTACATCCATGTTTTGGAACAAGAACAACACATATGGTATCAATGGATTTGTGAAAGGAAAAAAGGATTTTGTTATGTCTTGGGACATGTTTACAAAGGAATTAATAGCACATTATGCAGATATTAAGAGAAATGCATTCTTTAGTGAAATAGTAAATCTTCGACAGAAAGGTCAAGTTACAAAGCACATTCAACATTTCCAAAAGTTTAGGCTTGGAATACAGAATATTTTAGAGGATAATTTGTCAGGAATATTTATAGGAACTTTCAAGGAAAACATCCAACATGAGGTGCATCTCTTCAAACCCAAATCTCTAGAGCATGCTTTCATTCTTCCAAGGAAAGTTGAAAGTAAAAATATGGCCACTAGAAACTTGGTCACTAATAAAAATAGAGAAAATCATGCTCCCTCTCCTAAACCGACAAGGTTGATTCCTTAGGAAATGGATGAAAGAAGAGCAAAGGAACTATGTTTCAATTGTGACAACAAGTATAGAAGGGAATTTTGTAGTAAGAAGAAACTATTCTACATAGACTGTGAAGACGAATAAAATCAAGAAACGAAAACTTTACAAGATCTAGAGCTAAAAGAGACAACTCCAACAATATCGTGTCATGCATTGGTTAGCATCGATACTCCATAAGCCCTCAAGATAGAAGAATATATCAAAGAGAAAAAGGTAACAATATTTATTGTTTCAAGCACTACCCATAATGCATAGGACAAATTGTAGGGGAGATTAGGAGATCGAGAAGAAACAGAGAACCAACCAAAGAAAGGACTTGAAATAGATCAACCCAGTTCAAATGTCATGAACCATTCATGTTCCCTGTTCAAAATGGAATGAAAGTCAATATCAAGCCGTATCAAGGTGAGATCGACACTCTGAAATTGAATCATAGGCTGCAACAATTATAAGTGTATCTCAGTGTCCATCATATTGAGGAAGAAAAAAATATTTCATTTGCATGGTTGAAATTAAAGGTCCATGACACGAATTGGTGGCAAAGCCATACAAAGACCTTGAGGTTGGAGGAAGATCCTTTAGTGACTAACTGGGAGGATTTTAAAGACCTCATAAAGTCAAGATTTTACCCTATTGGGTATGTAGAGGACCAATGGATCCGATGGCACTACTTTATCTAGAAGCAAGGGCAAAGTGTATAGGAGTACACCACAAATTTTAGAAAGATGGCCATAATGTTGGGTATCTCCCCAAAGAACCTAGATGTACTCTTCAAGTATCTAGGGGGTCTACTGCCATCTACAGAAGCAAGTGATCTTGTTCAAACATATATCAGTGGATAAGGCTTGTGTACAAGCACGATACTTGGAGAACATATGCTTAAAGAAAGGGCAATCAAGTGGATTGAAGGAGAAGGATGCTTCTAAGGAGGGGAAGAAGAAGTGGAAAGAGGGAAATATAAAAAGACAATAGCCACAACACACCAGTGCAAATATCCCAACAACCTTGGCAACCAATGCACCATTGACGGTCATAATGAGGAGAAGAGTTGGAAGTTGTATCTAGAGCTTGACCTAGAGAAAAAAAGAAGGATAATAAAAAGACTAATCTCATGGCCATTGATTTGAGTAACCAGGTTGAAAGCAACTCGAACTTGGATGAGAATATCATTTATACGTCGATGGAAAATGAGGTTAACCTAAGTAGCCTATAACAACATGAAGAGAAAGAAATGACGGAACTCATCCACATAAAGATACAGGTCAACAAGACAAAGATTAATGCTTTGGTTGACTCGAGATCATAGGAAAATCTCATTACGGCAGAGCTAGTCAACAAATTGGGATTGGAATTTTATGATAATCTAAGCCCATATCCATTAGGATGGGTAAATAACGATGCAGAGTTGAAGGGAACAAAATAATGCAAAATTAGATTTGTTATTATATAGTGTTGATTTTATTGATGAAGTAGAACTAGATGTGGTTCCACTTGGTGTATGGGGAGTGGTATTTGGAAGTTCCTACATATACACACGAGATGTAATATTCATGTAGAGAACCAACCAACACCATCTCATCAAATATGGGAAATCATTCACCAACAACGCGCACAAAGGCAAGTCGAAAATTTTTCTAGTAAGTGCCAACCAAGCTAAAAAATTGATCAATTCCAATAATAAGTGTGTTTTATTGTCTTTAAGAGAAAAGTCAATATATAGAAGAGTCATTAAGAGGCAAGGCATCCCTAGAGAGGTCTACCAAGAAACATAAACAACAATTGGAAGAGTTGTTATAAGCATATAAGAATTTTCTTCGGGAACCTAAAGGGTTACCACCCAAGAGGGAAGAGGAGCAAGAGATCTAACTATTGCCAAACTTCCCATTCCTAAACATTGGGATATATAGGAAATTTGTTATAGAAGCAAGTCGGGCAAAAAAAGCATTGCAACAACTACTAGAACATGGTGTCATTTGACCGAGTATATCACCATGTGGGTCACCCATCATCACTGTACCAAAGAAGGATGGGACTTGGCATATGTGTATTGATTACAGGGCATTGAACAATATCATGCTCAAGAACAGGTACCCCCTACCCATAATACATAATCTGCTAGATCATTTACAACAAGTGAAATACTTCACCAAGTTGGTCTTAAAGTCTAAATATCAGTAAGTTCAAGTTAGAGAAGAAGAAACTTAGAAGACTACCTTCAAAACTAGGCAAGGTTTGTATGAGTAGATAGTCATGCCATTTGACCTATGCAATGCACTAGATACATTTATGATGTTAATGGATGATATACTACATCATTTTATAGATTCATTTATTTTTGTCTATTTGGATGATATACTAGTATACAATTCTACCCGGGAGGAGCACATCTCACATTTGACGCAAGAGTTGGAGACATAAAAGAAGCACTAGTTTCTAGAAAATCTCAAGAAATGTGAGTTTTCACAACAATATTTGGTGTATCTAGGACATGTGATAGGTGGAGGAAATTTGAAGATAGATCCCGCCAAGATGGAGGTCATCACGAAGTGGCCCATGCCTATTGATGTTTTTGAGGTTAAGAGTTTCATTGGGGTATCACAATACCTTAGGAAATTCATAGCCTCATTTTCAGTGGTAGCAATGCCACTCCACACCCTAACAGCAAGTGGCGAGAGTTTCCAATGGGAAAAGGGTCAAAAAAGAGCCTTTGAGGAGTTAAAGAAGAAAATTAATCAAGCACCAATTATGGCATTACTTAACTTGTAGTAGCCCTTCAAAGTGGAGATAGATGTGAGTGGGTATGCTATGGGAGTGGGATTGATGTAGGAAGGAAGGCTTGTATGCTAACATTCTGAAGTATTTCAGGGGGAAGTTATTAACTACCCTGCCTACAACATAGAGCTCTATGCCCTAGTGCAAGCTCTGGAGAAGTGGAAGCATTATCTGATGGGAAAGGAGACAATAATCCACATAGATCACCAACCACTATAGTACTTGTAGGCACAGATTAAGATACAACAGAACAAGATTTACAAGTGGATGTGGTTTCTATAATAATTTATTTTAGTGATTAAGTATAAGAATGGCAACACAAACAAGTTGGTTTTCCTAAATTCAAGGCCACCCACATCAAAGATCATAATGTTTGGAACTTTGATGCACATGGATCCATTCACCCATGATGCATATAGAGAGACATACTTAGAGGATGGTGACTATAAGGAGGTGCTTCAACAGTTTCAAGGTAAGAGTCATGTGCACAATGGAGACACCACTATTGACTATTATATCCATGATGAATTACTCTATAGGCTAGATAAGTTATGTGTTCCTAAAGGCGAGCATTTGTAACTAATCAAAGAGGATCATACCTCTAAGGTTGTAAGGCAATTTGGTGTAGGGAAGAAAATGGTCAAGTTGAAGAGGTATGTGTGTTGGTCTAAGATGCAAGAACATGTAGCTAGGTTTATAAGAGGATGAATGCTTTATTGTACCATCAAGCCTAGTTACAATAAATAGGGTATATATCATCCCTTACATGTACCCACTCATCTTTGGGAAAGCATTTCCATGGAATTTGTGGGAGGTTTACCAATAACCAATAAGGGACATGACTACCAATTCATGGTAGTCGATAGGTTCAACAAGATGTGCGTTATGATTCCCTGTAAAAAGACCATCAATTGGTAAGAAGCAACAAACTTGTTCTTTAGACAGGTTTTGGTGCACTTCAGGATACCAAGGAGCATCATTTCATATAGGGACACAAGATTTCTCAATGCATTTTGGACTACATTGTGGGAGAATATGGACACTAAGTTGAAGAGGTCTACAAAATTCTATCCTCAAACAGATGGGAAAATAGAAGTAGCCAACAAAACTTCGGTGTAGTGTTTGAGGGTTTATAATTAGAATCATTCGAAGACCTAGGATGCAAATCTAGTATATATACAACACTCTCGTAACAGAGCGGTCCACACTTCTATAGGTACCCCCACATTGAAACATGGTTTGTATATTTCCCACCTTAACTTTTGGATATTGCATATGGGTAGCACAAAGGAGTAATGGATGATCTTACAGGGGATGCCTTGAGGGTTAAAAAAATTATAGAAAAGATCAAGCAGATTCATATACAAGTACAAAAGACACTACAAAATTCACATAAAATACAAGGCGGGCATGATTACCACAGAATAAAGAAGCCATTTAAGGTGGGAGATAGAGTACACTTTTTGTTAAACAAGGAGAGGCTAAAAGGTCATGGTAAGAAAATCAAGGCTCTGTGATATGGCCTCTTTGAGATATTGGAAAAGGTTCGAGATAATGCATATAGACTCAGTCTACCCCCATACATGTGCATTTACTCAATTGTGAATGTGGAGAATCTAAAGCTCTATGAGCCTTCCATGTTAGTTCAAGAACCAGATTAGGTTCTACCTTCTCTAGAAGATTTGGCACCATATGCTCACGCAGAGTTGATAGAAGATAGAATTTTGTAGAAAAGGTCCAGAACTACGACAAAGGGACAACATGACCTTTGGCAGATTGAGTTGAAATGACAACTTCCAGGTAAAGATAAAAGGTACACTAGAGATAAGGTGGAGGAAAATTTTTCTCACCTCATTCGATAGAAGCTATTAGGGACCAAAAGCCTCCCAAAAAGAGGAAGTGTGATCTATATGAGATCATTATATTGTTTTTCACCCATCTCGATGCTTTAAGAGTGGAAAAAGTGGAGGAATAAGCTCACAAGACCATTTTTACCAACGAGACCTAGTTTGGCAAATTGAGGTTTGAAACCTTCTCGGGGCATTTTGAGGCATTGTTGCTATTAACAAGGCTTCGACGTTACCCCTCAAGCATACTAACATTATGTTTCTTATATTATTAGATTTTAAATCTATGGTTGGATCCATATAAGGAATGCAATACATCCTCATGCAAAAATCCTATGTAGTTGTGTTGTGGCCACAATCCCCCACACCCCCCCCCCTAAAAAAAAAAATTGCACACAAAATATGGGGACCCTGCATTTTGAAAAAAAGAACTCCCTTTGTTATTGGCATTTTGGCGGTTAATGATTCTTCTGATTTTTATTGCTTGACTTTTGGACTATTGTGTATCCTTCATTATCACCATTATCATTGTTGTTTTACTTACTGGATTGTTATTGTCTCTTTACTTCCTTTCACATTTACGACGACACTAGCCATGACAAGACGATGTGGCACCTTCGGTTGCCACATCACCTCATATTTTGCATATGGCTTCACATGGCTTGGCACACACTTGCATTAAAGAAAGAGATATTAATAAAAAAATTATTGTAAGTTGTTTAAATCATCATACCTTGTAATATAATTAATATGACATAATAAAATATACATAATAAATAAAAAATATATTTGAATTTAAGCTTCTGTGATCCATAATCTGTATGATAGAAATATTTTCAGAAAAATCACATCAGAAGAATTTCGTCGACGCGTTTCGAACCAGCAAGTGTGGTTCATCGTCAGGACAAGTTGAATAATCAGATCATGGTTTCATGTTCAATAGGGATAGCAGAACTTCAAATGGCTAGGTTTGACCGGAAAATGGTTATATTGGACCAAGCTAGACAAACGGCTATAATCTACCAAGAACGGCTAGATTTGACTGATTAAAAAACAAAAACAAAAACAAAACAAAAACAAAAACAAAACAAAAACAAAACAAAACAAACAAACAAAAACAAAAACAAAAAAAACCCAAAAAAAAAAAAACAAACAATTAGTTAAAATAATATTATTAGAATAGATAATATATTTTATGACTTTTAATCATTAAAATTGAATATGAATATTTATGTTGGGTTAAGTAAAATGTTAACCAAATTTGTTATAAAATAATGAAACTGGGGACTGTAGTAACCTATATTAAAGGATATAGGGATAATTTTAAATATTAATATTACCATAGTAATTAAAGTATGGGTGATAATTTTTTTATTTCTTTTAAGCTATCTAAAGGGAACTTAAACCTATAGTAACCTATATTAAAGGATATAGGGATACAATTGTAGAATTGAGGCTTCTGTGATCCATCATATTATAAGAAGAGCTTTGGCGTAAATCACATAGGACAGATCTTTGTCGACGCGTTTTGAACCAACTAGTGTGGTTCATCGTCAGGACGAGTTGAAGACACAAATCTGGCCTAGCATGTTAAATAGACTGAGCAGAGACTCTAACGGCTACCCAACTCTAACGGCTACCTAACAGCTAATTTGGACTCCAAGGTCTAGGTCAAGACTAAATTAATAACCACTATGAACCACACTAGTTGGTTCGAAACGCGTCGACAAAGATCTGTCCTATGTGATTTACGCCGAAGCTCTTCTTATAGATATAGCGATAATTTTAAATATTAATATTACCATAGTAATTAAAATATGGGTTATATTTTTTTTTTTAGCTACTTAGGTTTAAGTTCCCTTTAGATAGCTTTAAAAAAAAATTAAAAATTAAAAATAAAAAAAAAAAATTTAAAAAAATTATCAACCAGTAACTTTAATTACTATGGTAATATTATATTTGAATTATCCCTATATCCTTTAATATAGGTCTGTAGTCCCATTTGAATTATTTTTATAACAAAATTTGGTTTACATTTACTTAACCACCATAAATATTCATATTCAATTTAATGATTAAAGTCATAAATAAAGTCATAGAATATATTATCTATTCTATATATTATTTCACTAAAAAAATTATCGAGTCAAATCTAGCCGTTCTTGGTAGATTATATATTTAGGTTTAAGTTCCCTTTAGATAGCTTTCAAAAAAAAAAAATATCACCCATACTTTAATTACTATGGTAATATTAATATTTAAAATTATCCCTATATCCTTTAATATAGGTTACTATAGTCCCCAGTTTGATTATTTTATAACAAATTTGGTTAACATTTTACTTAACCAACCATAAATATTCATATTCAATTTTAATGATTAAAAGTCATAAATAAATTCATAAAATATATTATCTATTCTAATAATATTATTTTAACTAAAAAAATTATCGAGTCAAATCTAGCCGTTCTTGGTAGATTATAGCCGTTTGTCCAGCCTGGTCCAATATAACCATTTTCCAGTCAAACCTAGCCCTTTGAAGTTCTGTTATCCCTATTTAACATGAAGTCATTTTTCCAGTCAAAACTAGCTGTTTGAAGTTCTGCTATCCATATTTAACATGAAGCCGTTTGTCCAACCTGGTCCAATATAACCATTTTCCAGTCAAACCTAGTCGTTTGAAGTTCTGCTATCTCTATTTAACATGAAGCCATGATTTGATTATTCATCTTGTCAAGTTCTGCTATCTCTATTTAACATGAAGCCATGATTTGATTATTCAACTTGTCCTGACGATGAACCACACTTGCTACTAGCCGTTTGAAGTTCTACTATCTCTATTTAACATGAAGTCATTTTTCCAATCAAAACTAGCCATTTGAAGTTCTGCTATCCATATTTAACATGAAGTCGTTTAAGGAATTTAGACTTCTGTGATCCATAACATTGTTTAGAGAGTTTTCGGCAAAATCACATAGAGAATAATCTGTCGACGCGTTTCGAACCAACCAGTGTGGTTCATCCTGGTCCAATATAACCATTTTCCGGTCAAACCTAGTCGTTTGAAGTTCTGCTATCTCTATTTAACATGAAGCCATGATTTGATTATTCAACTTGTCCTAACGATGAACCACATTTGCTTTAACATGAAGCCATGATTTGATTATTCAATTTGTCATAACAATGAACCACATTTGCTAGTTTTGAACCACATTTGCTTTAACATGAAACCATGATTTGATTATTCAACTTGTCCTAAAGATGAACCACATTTGCTAGTTCAAAACGAGTTGACTAAATTCTTCTATTATATATTTATAATTTAATTAATAATCATTCTTCATTATATATTTTAATTTAATTATATTAATTAATATTTTGTAAAATATTATAATTTTTAATGGCCCCAATCCTTCAAGTCAACTCACAGCCCACACCCACTAAGTTCGTTGCAAACAATTTATATTCAAAAAACCCACCACACTAATGGTTCGTCACACAATTATATTCAAAACCCACACACTAATGTTGTCGAACCAATTATATTCAAAAACGATTCTTCTATTATATATTTAAATTTACAAAACGATTTTCTATTATATATATTTATAATTTATTGTATTAATAATATTCTTTAATTGTATTAATAATATTTTGTAAATATTATAATTTTTAATTGAGCCCCAATCCTCAAATCAACTCACAAGAAATATTATAATTTTTAATTGAGCCCCAATCCTCAAGTCAACTCACAAGAAATATTATAATTTTTAATTGAGCCCCAATCCTCAAGTCAACTCACAAGCCCACACGCTAATGTTCGTCCAACAATTATTGCGAAGTCATTTCATAACCGAGCACAACCGCCAAGCCATGAGAGAAGAGGAGCATAGTGTTGCCCAACGCGTCTTAAAAATTGTAAACCTCGATGAATATAAAGACCTATATACTTTTTTCTCCAATTGATGTGGGATAATTCCCGTCAGCTAAAAAGAAAAAATTTAAATAAAATTTAGCTCGCATATTAAGCTTCACAACAGTCCAACACCACGTCACAACCGATTATTCCCCAACGTCAACAATGCATGTATATGCCCATGTGTTGATAGGTGATGTTGATTATGTATAGTAAAATGTCACATATTTTTAGCCTATTAAAAATTGATTGTCGTTTTCTTGTTGATTGCAGGCGCTCTGTGGCAATGCAAACAAGATTGGAGTCTCTACTGGCAAAATCTGATTTGTCCAATCTCTGAAAACAACACAAGGAAGTCCAAAATTGGCTGAGGCTACTGGAAGGAAAATCAGACGAGGAATTTCGATCGTGATTCCTATAATATGTAATTGGACCGTGGAGGCTTATTGTAGATCGAGGTCGTACTGGACCAAAACGAAATTTAATCTAAGTTGTTAAGGAAAACTCGATGGAGATGTTTGTTGTTAGCAATATTCAATTTGCTATTCAACAAGGAGGGATCACATAAGTTTTGGCGCAAATCTAAAACTTTCTACACATCAACTGAGAACCCAGATAACCAAAATCATCAAAAGTTCTAGATGCTTTCTGCAAAGGGTAGAGTTGCATAAGAATGTGCCAATTTAATAATGCTTCGTTGCTTGAATTATGAGGTAGGGGAACATATTCATAAATTTTCTCTATAGTCTTTAAGGGGTCCTAAATCCAAGAGTGTGGATTGTTGTAAAAAGAGTCCAGTAGTATTTCCGTGGTTGTTTTTTTCTATAGCTTGCAATAAGGTGGTCCGATCCTAAAGGAAGTCTATAGCATATGCTTTTAAATCATTAGTATAAATTTTGCAGTCATGGAGGAGACTGCAATATATTATAATATATTATATATATATATTATTAACTAGAATTAATAATTATTATGTCTTCATTTCCCTTACATTATTGCATTTGAATTGTTGGTTTATTAGTATTTCTTGATGTTGTGGTCATTTTGGAGTATATATGTGTGTACATATACATATACATATAATTGGAATCAACAATAATATATTTTCATTTCCCTTACATTGTTGCATTTGAATTGTTGGTTTATTATTATTTCTTGATACTACAGACATTTTGGATTAAATTTCATTTTTCATTGGTATATTGGCAACTCATATGAGTACTATTGCTGATCTCATTTGTTTTATGTTGATGAACACTTTGCTTAAATTTATCTTTGTAGGGTTGCCTAGGATTTAAACCAAGATTGGTTATAATTTCATGGAGATTAGTTGGCAGTGACTAATCATTGTCAAACTTGTTTTGATTTCCGTTATATTGGATTGAAATGAACTCCTTTTGTCCAATATGAACCAAATATTCAATTCATGTTTAGAAATTGAATCTAGGTATATGTACAAAGTCATCTTCATAACTATTTATCAAGATTAATTAATTGCATATTTGCTTGAACCACTTTGTAATTCATCAAACTACTTTGATGATTTACAAAGTGAATCTTGATCCTAGATTCAATCAAAGCTCTCTCTCCTTGTCACATATTTATCTTTGGACTAAGAGTAAGGTTATCCCTTCCCTAGTTGAGATTAGGCATTCCTTTGATTCACTTGCACCATAGATTAAATATGCATTTTCTTTTGAATTAATCATTTCTTTCTTTAAGTCTCCTCTCGTAGGAGAAAAACCCCTTGTGGCTAGGTTGAGCCCTGATTTCAATCAATAGAAAGGAATAATCATTTTTAGAATATTATCATATATATAGTTCCTTTCCCTTGAGTTTGTTGATCATAATAATTAACTATCTTACACTCAGAAACTCAAAGCATTGTACATAGATATTTGTACATATTGGCTAACCCTAGTATAGACTAATCTTAGAACACGGGTAACTGGAGACCCATTGAACCAGTCAGGGTTGCATCACAACAAAAACGAGTCTAATTGGGACTTTGACCAAGAAATTCCTCCCATGTTGAGCCAGGACATTTCCAGGCATCAACATAATTGTCTCTAGAAGGAGGGCCACATATTACTATATGTGTAGAATATTTATTCTTTCTAATTATGGCTCATCCTTTGGGTCATGTTTTTAATTCACTTGAACCTACCAGAGGTTTTCTTAGGAAACCTCAAACCGACTTATGACGGTGAGAATGGTGTTTCTGTTGTAGATCATGTCATACAATTTATCATTAAAAGTATTTCTTTCAATATCACTACCGACAATGAGATCTACATGTTATTTGCTCTCACATTTAAAGGACGAATTTCGAGAATGGTATAAAACACTTCCAGACAAATCTGTGCATTCTTGGGAACATTTCATTGATATTTTTCTTTCAGCTCGTGAGTGTTATGATTATGTTAAGTTGTGCTTAGAATTAGGAAGTCTTGCAATGCATGGGGACGAGTCAATTGAGGAATTTTATGATAGATTTAAATCACTTTGTTTTTAATTTCATCTCAAAGATCTTCGTTCAAAAGATTTTTTGTCACAATGTTTCAAATCTCTTGTTTCTTCTTCTTGTAAGCATAATAAATCTAACAAGAATGAACAAGACAATCTTGAAGTTTTTCTCAATCATGTTGAACCCTTGAATGAATCAAAAAATTTCTCAAACTTTCATACACTTGGGAGTTTCCTCTACAAATCCTCAAATTTTGAAAAATCATAATTCAAGTCTACCTCTTGAATTTGAGGATATATCTAGAACATATTCTAATGGCTATGATCAACCTCAAGCAGGTTCAGTAGGAGTAACTACACCTTAGGACTCGACTAATGAACATTGTGTTCATTCTTCTATATAGATAGAACCATTATTAGTTCCTACCTCTTCAACAAAGGAATTAAATCAAATCATATTTTTTGTTTAATCCATGACAATGTAAATCACAACGATGAACCTAATATGATATATTCTGGTGAGCATTACTTTTCATACCTTGATCTTTTTGCAAATCAGAATACATCTAATAATGATCCTATAGGTCTTCCAATTGAAACCCTATCTCCAACTAGTACATACTTCCTTGAGGATAATACTATTTTTTAAAAGGATTCCTTACCCATCTATGATAATTTTGAACCTTTTTCTTTCCTTTTGTTGATATTGTCATCTTAAATCAACCATACCATTTTCAAGAAAAGGAGGTTATATATGATAAAATTTTTGATAATGATGTCATAAGACGATAATGATGTCATAAAATGACCATCATCACAAGGTGGCTTAGATTTAGACTTGTTAGTGGATTTTTCTTATGTTCAGTGCCTTCCTCCTATAGATAAACACAGTCTCACATGCACTGATGAAATGGATCACCGATTTTCTAAATGCATCCACCTTGATAGTCTCATGGAGCAGATTTCAAAAAGGTTTCATCTCCTCTTCTTAGTGTCTAGTCCAACCACGTGAAAAAAGTCTTGTTCTTGTAGTTATCCTACTGACTCTAGTGACCATATAATAGAAAATTTTAATGCCAACACTCTTTTTCCACAGGCTTCGACATCTGAAAGTACAACATCCCTACCAAGCTTGCCATCTTCTTCCCCTTGGGATACTGTTCAAGTAATGTCAAATATTCATCCTTCTTTTATCAATCCTTTTGAAATATACTTGGAGGATTCACTCCAAGGGAAGACTCCATAAGTTTCATTCTTTTAATTTGTTATGGGTAGATATACATAATTATGTTTCTATTTCATGCAACTTCATCTTGTCACTTTTACTAATGCATGATACATCTTGCCCTGTAGGAATTGAACTGATGGAATGGCTCCACTAGAAATATGCGTACACTTGATTGGTTTCATTTTTGCAAATTCTGTATATATTGTATATAATAGGATTAGGATTAGTTAGCATAATTTAGTTTGTCTTGATTTTGTGTTTTGAATAAAGCAGTCATGGTAAATTAGAGTTTAAATTGTTTTTATTATTCCCTGCCACAGCAAGCTAATAACGTATTCAAAATGAATTGATGTTGACATTAAATTTTAATTTACCAAAAATTAAACTACATTATCTAATGTTTACATTAGAAACTAATTTATTTTATTTTTAAAATAATTTATTTTTTTCTCTTTTTTTCTCCATTTTGATTGGTTAAATCAATTTAGATCTTATTGTGTAATGATATTATCTTAATATTAATGGTTGCCAAATGTTGGGCGTTGCATTGTTTCTATCGAAAGGCTTAACTGTACCCCCTTGGAAGTCTGAGGTTTCCTGGCATTTCTGCAAAACCAAAATCAATGCCACATTGCATTCAATGTGCCTTCAATGGGTGTGCAAAATGTACGAGAATTACGTTGAATATCTCCAAACTCATGCGCCTCCTCTACTTGTAGTAGCCAGCTTTAGAGTACGATAGTATTTTCTTATTTGAGCAAAGAGTACGAAACAAAGACAACATTCTCCTCGTGGTGAAGTTTTTGCCAAAATTGCTTAAAAGTCAAAACGTTACCAAAACCAGTTGGTCAGATGACAAGTTGATGACTAAAATACAAGTATGAATTGGTTTTATATAATTTAATAATTTCATTAATATATAAATTATTTTGTTTTTAAAAATTGGATTTAGTAAAATGTAACGAAAATATATATTAATTAGATCACTTTAAAGATGATATTTCGAAAAAGAAACTTGATGTCTCTAGTTTGTGTCTCTCTATGTTATGCTTCCCTGGTGGTCAATGGATTGCCTTTTTTTCGGTTGATTTTTATATAATGTAAAAATCGAATTTTTCGATATGTGAGTTAAACAAATGATTACAAGAGTGCATTCCAAGGATAAATTATTGAACTGTCTACTAATGAGGAAAGATTCTCCAAGTTTACTACTACTCCATGGCTCCAACCGAAAATTGAGAATTTATGGCGTATTAAATAAGGAATTGCCACTATCCCTCACAGGTTTATGATATGGCTTGGTTGAGATTTGACCAAGGTGTCAAAAGACAAAGGAGGTGAGTTTGATAAAATAATGATGTATTATATTTTCAGAGTTCATTTATTCAATGAGTATTTTATTTTTCATTATTTCAATACGGCAAACATTCCATTAACTGTTACTGAATACTTAACCAATATATATAAGTTAAATATTGTGTAAGAATTGTTTGTATGTTTATGAAAAACAAAAAAATAAATTTAACAATTTTCATTATTTCGAGAATACACAACCAAATTATTGATGTTATATTATATTAATTAAAAATTAATTGATTACATATATGGTAAGAACTATTAGTATTATGGGTGAGACACTGGTTTTATCCAAGCAACACAATGACACGCTTTACTCCCGCAAACGTTCATAATGAAATCCCACAATTCAATTTCATTGTTTATGTCGTATACTCAATGTTAATGTAGTGCCTTTTGCTTTTACTTTTACAGACTACAAATTACAACCTCAAAAGTATTAACCAAAATAAAAGTGCGATAATCTCAGAAACCACTTAAAACAAAGTGTGTTAGTCTCAAAGACCACTTAAATATTTTTAAAGGAAATGAAGGAAATAGGGAAGAAATTAAATTGTCAAAAATCGCTTCCATTACAGAGAAAGAGTTGCATTTCACCAGCAACTTCACCGTATCCAAGTTGAAGTTCTCCTTTAAAGAAATAATATTTTCTTAAATATTACTTTCTCATTAATTACATCTATAATATAGTAGGATCAGATCATCACTTGAACCAATTGGCTTTGTAGATGACACATTAAAAGAAAAAGAGAAATTGTTATATAACATCTTTGAAAAAAAGCAATATGAAAGAAACATTACTTTTAACCAATTTTTTGACTAATTACATTTAACCTAAACTAATTACATCATAGCAATACAAAATCAATTAGTAGCTAAATTAAACTAAGTGGCAGGGAATGCTAGCTATGTGGCCTTGTTTCATTTCAAGTTTTATCTTTGTATACTCTCTCTTAGCAAGCGTATTTATTTATAATGAAGGATTCAAATATCTTGATCATAACATCATAGCAAATTTTGAACATTACTGCACCTTAATTAGGTTTTGAAAAGCATTCTCAACTACAACGTTACAAGACATTATTTATCACCATCTCAACCTACTAAAACAAGTTTATCAACCTTGAAGTTGAGATTGCTTTATGTTATCTTGTCTTGTCTAATTTTTTTTTCAAGACTTAACAATTTCTTTTAATCATTTTTAGTTCAATTTTGAGTTTTCCTGCTTGCTTGGGTTTTTTTTCATGTCATTATCAAAATTTTGTTTGAAAGGACTATGTTATCAAGCAACCTCAATTGGCTCACACGAGAAAAATTTTACTCTCTATATTTTCAATGGGATTTCCTTATCAAGTTCCTTGTTTCTTATCACTTAACCATTTGTCATAAGGAACATTGGGTCATGAACCAAGTTTGTAAGTCCATCAATGTAGATGAATGAATGACTACCAAGCTGAATTTTTGAATCCCTCCCAAACCCTCAACATATAATTCTCTACTTTGGTTGATGAGTATAATATTAGTGTTGAATATCTTTAAGTATCTTTAATGCATAACCTCTCATACCACCCCGTTCCTTGCATCTAAAATTCAAAAGTCAATTTTCAAAAATACTAATATAAAAGTAACATAAAAGGGAGTTGTAAACACACATGTGCGGGAAATGTATGTAAACTTGTCGAGGTACTGAACATGCTTGCTAGCAGAGGGTCCATGCATACATGGTACCATGATAACTTCGTCGGGGTGCTGAACATGCATGTTGGCAATGAAGCAATGTCGGGTAAAGAGGTAATTGTGTAACATATAGATATTGATCTTCAATGACCTTCTAGTTGTTTTCACTATCCACTAATAGAGATGTGATTTAAAGATTAATGAATATCCCTTTTGATTAGATTAAATGATTTAGCACAAGACATTCAAGTACTCTTATCTTTCAGGCACTCACCTTGCTTCATTTCTATCTCATGTGAGACTCTTGGAAGTGGCATTAAGTACAAGTTTCTTCTCGAAACCTTTAATCTAATCCTATCATTAAATTAGAGATAACTGCTTTTTCCCTGTGAGTCGCCAATTGTTGTGGCCACAACCCCCTCCCCTATAATTCTACACACAAAATATTAGGACCCTCCATTTTGAAAAAAATCCCTTCTTTGCTGGCATTTTGGCGGTTAATAATTCTTCTGATTTTGATTGCGTGGCTTTTGGATTTTTATGTATCCTTCATTATGGCCATTATGATTGTCGTTTTGCTTACTCGATTGTTATCATCACTTTACTTCCTTTCACATTCATGACGACACTGGTCATGACAAGGCGATGTGGCACCTTTGGTTGCCACATCACCTCACATTTTGCATAAGGCTTTGCATGGCTTGGCACATACCTGCATTAAAGAAAGAGATATTAATAATAAAAAAAATTGTAAATTTTTTAATTCATCATACCTTGTCATATATATATATATATATATATATATATATGAAATAAAAAATAAAAAATATATTGCTAATAAATGCATTATAAACAAAATAATATAATGTAATTGTATTAATAACATTTTTTAAACATATAAATTATATTGTAAATAATTTAGTTCTTTGTATCTAAATATTTAAAACAAGAAATTATACCTATTTTAACTTTGGATCTACCACACTGAGAGGGATCAAATCTCTTTTCACTTTAAAAGATGTTTCTTAAAACGAATTTAGGTTGGTTTAATTTACCCATTTAAATATGTTGCATTCCATATGAATACCACGGGTCAATACCATGGGTTCTCAATACTGTGGGCCATTTTTATTTTTAGTTTTATTTTTATTTCATTATTTTTATTATTTTATTATATTTTGACTTAGTTAAAATGTTTACTTTACATTACATAATCTTTTAATTTAATTTAATTTAATTTTTATTTTTATGTAATTTGACTTAGTCAAAACATTAAACTCTACGATACTGGGTTGGAGAGTGCCTCTCGGCACAATTAATTAAAAATGTTTATATTGTGTATTGTTAGGTCCTAGATATGTTATTGTATTAGTTATCCAAATCTTTCATTTACAAGCTATATTCATACCCTTACACCATATTTTATTGTTAATTCTCATCCTTTCCCAACTCAAAAGCTTGGTGTTCTCTACACCTTAGTGACTAGAGCTTTAAGAGTTTCTAATGACAACCATCTCAACGAAGAGAAAGCACATCTCTTCAGTGTTTTCTTTAATAATGGGTATAGTAGACACCAATGTACTAAGGCTTTCCTCAGAGCTGAAAAAAGGTCCTAGGGCTAAGAAAGATACCAAGAATTGATTTTATGGTGTTCATCTTCCTTTTACCTAAGGGACCACTGACAAGTTTGCGAAGATCCTAAGGAAGCATAAGGTGGCTTCAACATTTATGCCTTTAAATACCATCCAAAGCTCCCTTAGATCTATAAAAGACCTAGTGGACCCCAAGAATATGAAGGGTGTTTACGTTATCCTATGCTCTTGTGGGACTCCCTACATTGGTGAGACTAGTCGCTCGATTAATCAAAGGATTCGTGACCATGTCGTTGACATCAAGCATGGCAGGACCCGCTCCTCTGCTTTAGCAGAGCATGCAGATAAATCTAAGCATCACATCTGCGTTGAGGAGGCTCAAGTTGTTGCTAAGGTTAGCCATTTCCATCATCATAAATTGAGGGACGCCCTAGAAATCAAAAAAATACCTAATAATTTAAATAGAGACAATGGTTGGATTATTAGTAGAAGTTGAGTTCCTGTTTTGTCCTCCTAGCTTTTTAGGTTTCTTTTTGGGTTTATTTTGTTTGTTTATTTATCTTTGTAGGTATTGGTGTCCTTTTTATAGTATTTGTTGTTGGTTTATTCTTCATTAGAGTTTATATTCTTGATCCTTCGTGTTTTATTAAGTATTTTATTATCCTATTCATTCTTAACCCATTTTAGTATTTTTATTATTTGTTTAATGGGCTTCAACCCTGTATTTTATTGTTGATTCATGTTTTATTTATTGACTACTTCTTTGAATATATATAATATAGTTTTTTTTACTTGTGTATTTTTGTTTTATTTTATTTATTTTCCATTAATACTTTTTATTTTATTTTATTCCATTATAATTTTTATTTTATTTTATTATAGATCTTGTTCTCGATAGGGTCTTGACTCTTTTTTATAGTTTTTGACTTTCCTCCTTGTTTGGAGTTTTGACTTTGATTTTTTCTTGTCATTATATTTTTCAATTATTCTCAATTAATAGAAATTTTAAATAATATTTGTCTAATAAATTAATTAAATATTATTTTTCAAAACCTAGCCGTTAATATAGTGTTACTTATAATATTGTTTTTAATAAATCAATATCATAATTTACATATTATTGACTTTGATTTTTTTTTTTGTAGTTTAATTTTTCAATTATTTCCAATTAATAAAGAAATTTAATAATATTTTATTTTAATAAATGAATTTAAATTATTTCAAAAACTCGCTGTTAATATAGTCATTACTTAAATATATTTGTTTTTAATAAATTATATCCATAATTTAATATTATTGACTTTTATTTTTTTTTATCTTGTTAGTTATATTTTTTTTATTATGTCCATTTATAGAATTTTAATAAATTTAATTTAATAAATATTTAAATATATTTTCAAAAACTAGCCGTTTAATATAGTTGTTACTTAATAATATTTGTTTTTAATAAATTAGTATCATAATTTAAATATTATTTTCAAAAATAGTCGTTACTTGAAATTATGGTTTCTACATTACTCTCTATTTAAGCCTTTGCCATGCCCTGTTTCTTCATCCGGTCCTAATGATGAACCACACTGGTTGGTTCGAAACGCGTCGACCAAAAATTTATGTTATGTGATTTCTACCAAAAGGTTTTTCTTAAAACCATTATATTATCAATTTTCACTAAATGCATTCATTTTACCTTGTGGCTAATTATTAATGATTTCTTGTATTTTAAATGGTTAAATGAGTTTTTAATAGGGTTTTATTAATTATGGTTTACTAAGGTGGTTGTTGGGCAATTTAATTGCTTAAATTGCTTTTGTTAAATTATCAACCAGGGATACTCGTAAGCTTGTGATGATGCCAACAAAATATATGGAGGAGTAGACAAATAACTCTAAGCTAAGCAAATTAAAAAGTCTTTGATTCAAGATGCAGTAAGTGAATGAAGAGACTCCTAATTCGGGAGGTCCTGATTGTCCTTCCCCACAGTACTGTCCTCAAGAAGAGAAACTAAAGAGCAGCAGTATGTGATGTATAGAAAGCAAGAGAAGAGGTTCCTAACTTAGGAAGTACTAGTTGTCCTTCCTCACAATTCTATTTCAACAACATTACCATTGCATCAAATCATAAACTCAAAAATAACTTGAAATAAAGAAAAGGAAATGAACTTTAATTATTGTTCAAACCAAATAGAAGGAGAGCCAAACTTAGACTCTTGGTTGTCTCCTCATATGCTGATAAGAGTTAAACTAAAATTCATTCATTAGTAATGAAAAATATTCAAACATATAAGTAATTAAATGAAAATAAAATCTATAATGAAATAAAATGTTTCTTTGATCCTTTTAGAGTGAGCTCAATTCTCTTAAGAACAAAGTGACAAATCATTCCATATACTACATTAAGACAATTTATATCTAAAACTATAGAATGGAATTTTATGTAAAATGAAGCTTTATTCTATTCCATCATAAGTTCAATAGATGCTCCAAGATTCCTCTCTTTGGAATGGAGAAGGTACTACTATTTATACAAAAACACAAGCAACTAACTCATTAACGGATATCCACTAACCCCTCCTAGATCCACAAATCCTTCATATGGTTACAACCAATCTGAGATGCATATTCCTTTATCCATGATTTTTCTCCATGAGATATGCTTGACCCCTATCCCAAATCTCCTTCAAATCTTCAAGAGAATTCGAATTTGAGTCTTGTAGGCCACATAAGAGTGTCTTAGAAGCTTCCAAATCACCTACACATGTCACCAAACTCATTCCACCTTTAGGTATAAGTAAATACATGTTTTTTCTAACTTAAATTATAAATTCACTTTAAATACTTGAAATTAATAATTTTTGGAAAATACAAATATGAACCCATATGGTAATGGAGATGTAGGGTTATGTGATGACAAGGTGATGAAATGAGGCAATAAAGTGAGAATGAAGGTGAAAGTGTATGATATTTTGAAGACATTTTGGAGGCCCAACATACCCCCCAACTGGAGTTATTGCATGCTCTCATGCAATATATTGCATTGATTTACTTTAATTGTGATTTGATCTTTTGAATTGTCTTACTTTTATATGAACTTTGGCTGATATCGATTTTTACCTTTTTGCATAACCATTTGACAACTTTGTTCTTTTTGTAAAGTGTTCTTTCTGAAAAGCATTCGATTGCAACATATTATTTTGGTTGGTTTTTGTGTGACAACCAACTTTTATTACTATTGGTTCTTGTGTAACAATACTTTTGTTATTTTTGTGTTACATCGAAAGACTGAAAACATTTAATCAACCATTCATTCTATTATCATCATTTGCAAAACATATAATGTTTTGAATCATAATGCAATAGTAGTTGTTTGGAAAAGTATGTTGGTTAAGGTGACATGTGATATAAAGGGTGATGATGAATTATGAATGTGATATGCATCGTGAAATGTGAACATGAAGTGTGAACATGAATTGGTATTTCCCCCCAGCTTAAGGTATTTTTAGTTTTTATCATATGAGAAAGGGAATAGGGTGAGGCACTTTCCAAAAATCATAATTTCAATATTGAAGGAATTATATGATAAAAAGGTAGAAAAGAACATACCTTCAACTACCTGAAAAGTGAATAAGCAATGCATCCGTGAGAAGAGTGTGTATGTTGCTTCTGGATCATGAATCTAAAGTGAATGAATCTGATGTGCTTCCTCTTCTTTTGGTTGCATGAATAGTGGATGAAGTCCTGAATCTTTATTCCTTGTTATTGTTGGAACTAATGTTGCTACTACTGATCTCTGAAAACAAAATCTGCTACAGGTTGTTGAAATCATATAGTCTTCATACATATCCGCATCATGGCATAATTCTTATCTATGTGAATGGATGTGTCGAGGTCGAACATAGAAAGAAATAGTTGGATTACCGACCATTAATGGATGTCGTTAAACAGCTAGAGACTACTCACCATTAATGTCAATGAGAGTCAAGATGCCCAAGTACTTCTTACTAGGTACGAATAAATGAGTTGAAGTCGAGTCACCTAGAATATCCGACAAACAAGAGATATTGATGTATTCCCATTGTTCATTGGCGAGAGAACTTGTCATTAAGCCATGCAAGCCTCAAGGTACTAAAAAGGAACTCTATCCTTAAACCGAGATGATGCGCTGATGTCGATGGGTCAAGACTTGCTGGAAGGAAGGCTTTGATGAATCCTCCATCATTTGATGCGAGTATGAAATAATGATTTTGAAGGATCGTAGATGGAAAATTTGCATTGAAGCAGGGTTTATTTGGAAAAAAAAGGAAAATGGGGTGACTCAGCTTTGTAAGGGAGTTGAATGAATTTATTCATGGGTTAGAAATGAAATGTAAGTGATGCAGGAAAGTGTGAAACTTGCAAAGGAAAAATTATTTGAAGTTATGCTCTAGGAATATGGATGTTGATGGATGGATTGTAAGCTTAGAAAGAGGAAAATGAATTAGTAGAAATGGTATTATGGACATGATTTGAAATGGACTTGACTTCTTCGTGTTCCTTTTTGAAAAATAGATTGGTCTTTGAAAATCACATGTGCATAAATTGGTATTCTTTGATCTTCCTGGAACCTGCAAAAACTTAGCACTAATATGCAATAAAACGTAAGATTCTCAAAGGAGAGGTGATCAATCCATCTTCATACGATATATACGCAACAAATTCATAATTAGTGCTAATAAAACAAAATCAAGGAAGACAAATAAAAATAAAATGCACATTTTACCTGCCATGAAGTGGTGCACCTTGGACCACCCGTCAATGTTTTGTTGATAATTTCTTCGTTTGATATCGAATTTCAGTTATTCAAAGACCAAGTTAAAGAAAATTCATATTAGAGACATGTTTTTAATGATTTAATGCTTTTTCCAAGTCCAATTTCTTTAAAATCCATAAAAATTGACCATTTTTTATTGTCTTAAACGTTATTGAAACCTATCTCATCGCATAGAGCTTACCAAGATATTTCCAACAACGTTTGAATCGTCTCAAACAGACGATATATGAGAAAGTTATTGATGTTTGAAGTTTTAGCAACACTGTAAAAAAAATGTTGTGAAGGTGAAGCTCCGAAGGGTGCCATGTGGCATGATGACATGTCAGAGTGTTGAGTGTTGTTGTGGCTGTGTTGATTATACAATGACATTAATTGAGCAAACCAATATTGTGCTACCACATGGATCAATGTTGGGTTGCCACGTGGCAACAATTTGTGAAACAATAAATGTTTAATGTCACCTAGTTAATAAAACTCCTTTTGCCCAAGAATAAAACTCATGACGTCTTATTCACAATTCCAATGATTTACCAATAAACAAAAGCATAATTTTAAAGAATTAAATGGGAAAAAATTATTTGAATTTTTTAAAACAATTAATAATACTACAAAATAACACAGCCAATGAACCAAGATCTACTCCGGATTTTCCAAACTGCCCAACCATAACGTCCACCTGTAATTTTTCTGAAACAACACCAAGACGTTTTTGTTAAATCAAACTCATCCTGTGTCCCAAAAAAAAAATTCAACCATTTCAACTCCTCTCTACAAATCATAAATTCAAAGCTAAAGATAATGGAATCTATATTAAATGTTTTATTTGCAGGTTTTACCAAAGATCGACGCTGAAAGGAATAGAAACCAAATTAGCCATGCAAGTCGCTGCAACAATTCTTTGAACGGTGTTCTAGTATTTGTTTTATTACATGTGGATTTTTAGCGAAAATTTCTTACCATTGGAGAGAAGTATTACATATGCTAAATAACCTCAATCCCACCTACGCGCTTTTTCCTCAATTGTTGGTTGAAGCCCAGGCTTGACGAAATCCAAAGAAGCATGTGGAAACCCACGCTCCATTGTTTTGTTTTTCTAGCTTCGTGTCATGTTTTGTTTGTTTGAATTTATCCGTTTATGTTTATTTTGATGTGTTTGTATTGGATTTTTAATTTTTTGTTTTATTTAATATTTATATTGTGTTTGTTTTGTATTTTTTTGCATTTATTTTGTGTGGATTGTTTTTATTTTGTAGTTTATTTTTTTATCTTTAGTTTATTTTTATTTTTATTTTTTAATTATTATGTGTTTTTTGGTTGTTTTATTATTTTTTAATTAAAAATAAGAATTTAGATTTCAAAAATTATAAAAATCTAATTGGTTGTTATTTTTTATTTTTAATTTTTTCAGAAGAAAAAGGAAATTTTAGAAATGTAATTAGATTTTTTTTTTTTTAATAAAAAGGAAAAAATAGAATAAAAAATTAGTTATTTTGAGACGAGTCTAAGAGGCTCCTAATTTGGGAGGTCTTGGTTGTCTTTCCCCACAGTATTGTCCTCAAGAAGAGAAACTAAAGAGCAGCAATATGTGATGTATAGAAAGCAAGAGAAGAGGTTCCTGACTTAGGAAGTACTGGTTGTCCTTCCTCAAAGTTCTATTCCAATAACATTACCATTGCATCAAATCATAAACTCAAAAATAACTTGAAATAAAGAAAAGGAAATGAACTTTAATTATTGCTCAGACCAAATAAAAGGAGAGCCTAACTTAGACTCTTGGTTGTCTCCTCATATGTTGATAAGATTTAAACTAAAATTCATTCATTAGTAATGAAAAATATTCAAACATATAAGTAATTAAATGAAGATAACATCTATAATGAAATAAAATGTTTCTTTGATCCTTTTAGAGTGAGCTCAATTCTCTTAAGAACAAAGTGACAAATTATTCCATATACTACATTAAGACAATTTATATCTAAAACTATAGAATGAAAATTTATGTAAAATGAAGCTTTATTGTATTCCATCATAAGTTGGATACATGCTCCAAGAGTTCTCTCTTTGGAATGGAGGAGGTACTCTCATTTATACAAAAACATAAGCAACTAACTCATTAATGGAGATCCACTAATCCATTCTAGATCCACAAATCCTTCATATGGTTTCAACCAATATGAGACACATATTCCTTTATCCATGATTTTTTTCCATGAGATATACTTGACCCCTATCCCAAATCTCCTTCAAATCTTCAAGAGAATTCGAATTTGAGTCTTGGAGGCCACATAAGAGTGTCTTGGAAGCTTCCAAATCACCTACACATGTCACCAAACTCATTCCACTTTTAGGTATAAGCAAATACATGTTATTTTTCTAACTTTTAATCATAAATTCACTTTAAATACTTGAAAATAATAATTTTTGGAAAATACAGATACGGACCCATATGGTAATGGAAATGTAGGGTTATGTGATGACAAGGTGATGAAATGAGGCAATAAAGTGAGAATGAAGGTGAAAGCGTATGACATTTTGAAGACATGTTGGAGGCCCAACAGTGGTTATGTGGCCATGGAGCATGTTCAACTACAAAAATTTCTATCTTTGTATCAGTTCACCAGTTCGGTACTTAATTATGCACTTGCATGAATGGTGGGAAAATTTCAAAATTATAAAATATGTTTTTCTTTTATCTAGCATGGTAAATTAGGTGTCACATTGGCCTAATACGTTGGTACAAGCCTTGGAATATACCCAACTCACACGTGTGGGATCCTAGCACATGATTTAGGTTACAACCAAAAATATGTAACAATTTTGAAACTACCATGTTCTACCTCAGTTTACGTGCATATGATGGCGAATATCAAGAATATGAAACATGGGTTTTTGCACAACATAACAATTTACTTTAATCTCAAACCATTTCCAAAAATTCAATACGGTTTGAAAGTTAGAGTTGGTTCTTTGAAGCAGTTTTGTACAAAATTTCTGCAAAACCGATATTGGTGGAAGTATCTAAACAATTAACTTCATGCACGATTTTTGAGGCTATGGAATTGAATCAAGAAATTCTAAGGTTTTTGTTTAAAATATAATAAGTTAGGCATCATATGAACAACTAACCAAAATACATCATGGTCGAAGATATGTTTGGTTCTTTAACACCAATTTGTAAAAAAATTACACAAAAATAAGAGTTCTGGGATTTTCCTCTAAAGTTGTAAATTCATTTTCTAAGTTTACGGGATTGGATCTTATCCTTCCTCAATGGATGTCTGTATAAATAAAGCCTCAAATGGTAGAGGAAAAGAGGTTGTGCATTATTGTAATAGAAGAGATCAATGATTAGTTTTTGGAGAGATTTAGAGAGGTGATTTGTAATATAGTTTTTAATGTGAATAAAGAATTAATGGTTGTTCAATTGTGGTACATCTTCTTAGCTTGATCTAAGATTTTTTTAGCAGCACTAACCTCCTAGGAAAGGCCCCTCAGTGTGGGTAAGAGTTGCTATGCCTCATGCGTTTTGTAGATTAGTCTTATATCTAGCAATTTTATTTTATTTTGCAATGAATTTATGTTAGATAAAACTCATATTTATTCACGTTCATGCTTTCAATTTAGTTTGTAGTACTTCTCTTTAGGTTTAAGAAGTGAATTACATTCCATTCATTCTTCTTTGTGTAGGATTAAGATCTTATTTTCAACATTTGATTGCCTATTTTATTTGATGTTTCTTTTCAATTTTTCATTAGATTTGTATTTCACATAGTATTAGATTTATTGCTCTATTTTCATATATGTTAAGTAGAATGCATTATGATCAAATTCAAATTGATTTTTCTTAAGGTTAAGAGTCAAACAAATTTAAATTGGTTTCTTAACAAGTTTTAATATTCAAAATTTCAATTTACGGAATTTTCGTACTTAATTCGGTACTTAGTCTGAATTTCAAATTCCAGCATTTATGTACTTAATTTGGTATTAAGTTCTGTACTAGAACAGGGTATTAAAAAATATGTAATTTGCAATTTAGGATTCTTTAATTTATTGAAGCTTTGGAACTACTTGATAAAAGATTCCTACAACAAATAAGAACCTACAATATATCTCTAAGCCTACTTAGCATTTATTTTTTATAGTTTGTTAATGCATTTCTTGTAGTTTATTGTCTTGTTTTCTTTACTTGCCTCGCACGCTTTTGCTTATAGTTGTCGACATTTACTTTTTTGCAATTTACTTTTCTATAGTATGTTTAATGGGTTTTCATCACTATAGGATTGAAACCACTGAAGTCTCAAGACCTAATAAGGTACATATATAAAACCACATGAACATTGTTAATGAAAGATTGTGGTTTAAAACATGATAAGCAATAGAGTTCCACAGTCCAGTGACAAGTGATAATCCTTAGTAATTAGTTATTTCTAGTGTTAGTTGTTACCATAGGTTAGAATAGGCTCTAATCTTGCATTTCATGTGCTTGCATCTCTAAGTCTTACGATCTCGGATTTGATAATTAAATGTTAGAATTATAATACATATAATCCTATGAATAGGCTCTAATCCTGTGTTTCATGTGCTTCCATCTCTAAGTCTTACGATCTCGGATTCGATAATTAAATGTTGGAATTATAATACATATAATTCCACCAACATGTATATAACGTGTATATATTAAATAAAAATGTTTATATTGTGTATATAATGTAACTTTTATATGTTAAATTACATTTTTAAACTACTCGAGCCCTAATCTCCAAGTCAACTCACAAGCCCACGCACTAAAGTTCGCCAAACAACAATTACCAAGTCAATACACAGTCAAGCACATACAAGCGCCAAACCATGAGAGAAGAGGAGCATAGTGTTGCATAGTGCATCGGAAGTCAATGTAAACCTTGATGTATATAAACACCTACATGCTTTTTTCTCCCATCGATGTAGGATAATTCCCATAAGCCAGAAAGCAAAAAATTAAATAAAAATTACTATGCATATTAAGCTTCACAACTGTCCAACACAACTTCACAACCGATTAATTCCCCAACATCGACATGGCACATATACACCCATGTGTTGATAGGTGATTATCAACATGGCGATTTTTTAGATAATGTGAGGTTAAGTCGCGCAATCAATGCGAGATATGCATTGTCGAAAGGAGGAAATAAAATTGTATTTATCTACACCCAAAGCACATCCTCCATTGCAACACCGCTTGACCAATATAAACACCTTCGCATCCTGCCTCCTCCATTTTTCTTGGCACACATCCAAACTTATCACATACATAAGACCTTCTCGTCATGTTCACACAACAAATGTGGGATTATTTCCTGCAAACTTAAAAATAATATAGTTTGGTTTTAGCTCTTTCCACCTAAGCCCAAAAGGCATTTGCCACCACAACAAACAATCCAACCAATTCCAACTCTTGCACAAAGATTATGGGATAAAACCCTAATTTATGAAGGATGAGGAATGTAAGCCATTATAAACTAGTGAAGCGCCACTTGTCCAATGCATGTGCGACTATATCTTGATCCCCTTCCATGCCAATGACTACACACAAAATTTCATGCCCACATTACCGCACAATCGACGAGTAACTATTCAATGAGTGTTGATTGTATATAGTAAATTTCACATATTTAGCCTATTAGAAACTGATTGTTGTTTTCTTGTTGATTGCAGGTGCTTTGTGGCAATGCAAACATGATTGGAGCCTTTACTAGAAAAATCTGAATTTTCCAAACTCCGAAAACACCAAAAGGAAGCCTAAATTTGGCTAAGGCTGCTAGAAGGAAAATCAAACGAGGAGTTTCGATTATGATTCCTATAGGATGTGATTGTACTACAAAGGCTTATTGCAAACAGAGGTCGCACTGCACCAAAACCAAATTTAATCTAAGTTGTTGAGGAAAAATTGATGGAGATGTTTGTTGCTAGCAATATTTGGTTGCCTATTCAACGTGGAGGGATCCCATTAATTTTGAAACAAATCCAAAATGTTATACACATCAATTGAGAAATCAAATAGCCGAAATCATAAAAAGTTCTAGATGCTTCCCACAAAGGCCAGAGTTGCATAACATTGTGCCAATGTTATACTGCTTTGTTGCTCAAATTTTGAGGGAGGGGAGCTTATTCAGAATTGTTCTATGTATTCTATAGAGGAGTTCTGAATCTGAGAGAGCGGGTTGTTGTAAAAAGATTCTTGGCTTTATTTCCATGGTCGATTTTTTTGTAGCCTGCAACTAGGGGGTTTGTAGCAGTCTATAGTATATGCTTTCAAAATCATTTGTATAAATTATGCAGTCATAGAGGAGACTGGATAATTTCTTGCTTGAAACACCACTGTTATCTTTTTTGATGGTCAGTGTGTTTGACACTCATTTTTTATGATTTTTAATTTCATCATATATATATCTTGGTGGACTATCTCGAGTGGCTAAGTGCTTTGAAATTTTTACAAAAAATCTTGGGATAGATTCCACTACCAATTACATTTATTACATACCTCACTCATGTCCTTACTAGACTATATTGGATTATCATCAATACCAACAATGTTACATTAGGTAACATCTACAATATGCAAATCCCTTGAGGCTTCTATCAATTTTTTTATTATTTATAGATGAACTAGTGCAACCATATAAATTAAATAGCTAGTAAATATCAATAGACCTCAAGCAATAATAAACAACAAGACACTTACCTCATAATGCATCTCACATTACTAAAAGTTAAAAAATCAAAAAAACTAACTAAATTATAACTTTATTAATTATAAAAAGAATTTATATATATGTTAAACATATATATATATTGGAAAAGACATGGAACAATATTCTTATCCATGGAGATTCTTAATTTGTAAATAAGCTTTGTTACAATACCATGTCTTATCAATACCATGTGCTCAAAAAACCATAACTTCTTATGACACGTGTTCATATGGCATTTTTTTTAATTAATAAATTTAATTAAAAGGGCAAAAAGGGTAAAAAGAGCATAACTACTTTGAAGATAAATCTCAACCTTTGAATTGTGTATATTACTAAAAATATTCTAAAATAATATGTCGAGGTTAAATCTCTACCATCCACCTAATTAGCAATTGCCCCTAAAGGTGCAAAGATACATTGGAGGATTAAAAGATTTGGGAAGATCAAAAGTTGCTAGAAATAATATGGTATTCAATATAGAGAATAAGAAGTTGCTTAGAAATAATATGATATTCGATATACATAATAAAAAGACAAGAACTCAAATGATTAACTTCCCTTATGGTATTTAATATTTATGAAAGCTATTCATGTTTAAATACTCTATATTTACCAAAACTACTCATGATTAAATACATATGTAATGTCAATAACGAACATTTTCTTGTTACAATTATGATGTCTTGTTATGTCATGATTTAATATGGGGAATACTTGAATACATCATGGTTGGTATTTAATACAAGGAATGGTTAAAAACATTTTTTAATTTGAGAAATTAACATTTTCATGTTACAATATGCTTTTAAGATGGCTCAAGGCCATAATTAAACGTCTACCAAATAGCCATTTAGGATGACAGGATATTGAGAATATTAGGTAGTGACCATTAAAATCATCATGATTGCCATCTATATTACATTAAAAGTTTTAGTGTCATGGTTTACAACAAATGCCTATGCTCAAGGAGGGTAAAGTGGGAAAAGCTCAATAATAAGAGGCTAACATAGATGATGTGACGATGGTATCGATATGTGCTTTCCTCATGGCGTTTGACAGGGAGCAAATTCTTAGTCTCAGTTAGAACACCACAATCATTAACTCAGAGGGTAGATTTATAAAAAATGTAGCAGCACAATGGCCTATAACTGGGTATACATATGTGCATCTAACCATTGGATTCTCATGGAGAATGAGGCTCAAAGAGTTACAAAGGAAAGCTTCTATTTTGGGTATCAATATTAGGTTAGATTAAGAAGGTTATACGTGAACAAACCTAAACAAACTTGGAAGCGACGAAGTGGCAGTAAATATGGAGGCCCTGCAAAGAAGAAAATTCCAAGCCAAATGCAATTACCATCATGCCTATATAATGAAAATTGTGGGTTCCATGTAATAATAAAGAGAAGATTTTTCATCCTTGGTTGTTGCCTTGGCCTTCTTTTGGGTATTGGCTTCTTGCAGCAAATGTACAACCCTACTCATTGTTGGCATGTTGATGGACATGTTGCTTATGTTAAGGAGTCCTACTTTCAAAACCATGGCCATTTCCTCCTTGAAGCAATCCACAAACTTGGGATTCAACACTATAAACAATCCATTATTTTTGTCTATTTAATTGTACACCCACTTCACAAGATCTTTGTTCTCTCCAAATTTAGGATATATTGGTTGTCATCTCGTCACTACTTTCAAGATCACCACTCCAAAACTATAGATGTCGTTTTTTCATTCACTTTGAGTGTGCATGCATATTTTGCACAATGGTAAACATAAATTTGTCAAAAACTTCCATTTCACTGACCACAATAGACAAAGCTCCACAATATCCATAAATAATGGGATTCCTGAATCGACCTACAAATCATTAAAGAACAAAATCAAATACAAGTATATTATAAATTGGATTTATACTAAATTTCCTTACATGTTTTGTTGACATAAGAAGAATCATATACTAGTGAGTTACGAGGGATTTGGGTTTGAAGTTGTGTATATAGTTTAGGATACACTGACTCTGAGAATCCTCCCATATATAAACAATTCCAAAAAATCATTGAGGTAGCTTTGAACAGAATGTTTGATGATAAAATATCTTTGAAGGGAGCAATTTGAATGCCTTCTACGAAACCTGCAGTTGTGATTTCATCACCGACGTTGTCCTTAAATGTTATCCTTTGTATATTTGGAAGAGCATTTGGATCATATATATCATCAAGGTTGTTATACGGTATCTACGATTGCGGACAAAAGTATCTCCCCTAGGTTGGTGGCTAACTTAAAAGAACAAAGAGACAAGGAACCCAATGCTTTTCCTTAGTAAATAGATGATGGAGTGAGGCCTACCTGGAATCCTTCACACACTTTGCTCCTTCTTTAGCTTGGAAGGTCCAATTTCAACTCTGATTACCAAAATTAGAACTTGCACAATCATATAACAGAAGCCAAGAAACTACAACATCTATGCAATATCATCTATGTACTTCATCCAATAGATCAACAAGGTATTGAAATAAGTGAAATAACAACATCACATATAGGGAAAAAAAGAATTCATTACATTACTATAAATGGAAGGAGATTACAACCATTTATCTTGTAGAAGAGATCCTCCAAGTTGTTGACTTGTCCTTTCCTTGTCACAAGATGCACCTCCAATCACCCTAAATGCATGAGATGATGACCACTCACTATTGCAGCATAAGGGCATAATTCCTTCTCCAAAAGCCAACCACAACCACGTAGAGGGTTGTAAATTTATAGAGGAGTAAGGTAAGTTAGGGGTTCTTATCCAATTGCCATTCTAGGGTAAGAGATTCACCATTGATGGAGGGACAGGATCAATGGATAAGAGGTGAAAACTCCAATGTAGGGAAGATAAGATCTGAATTTGTAATCCAAGGTAAGTAGTTCTAACAACTTTTGGAAACTCCTAGAAGGTGAAGCTTCTGGAATCCCAATCATTCTCCCAGATTTCTAGAACCTTCGCAGGTGCAAAGGGGAGAAACCTATTGGTGATCAATTCTGGACACAATGGAGCAACCTGCTGGTGAATGCACCCTAGAAGGCTTACAGGGAGCGTTGGTCCTCAAACTAGCTCAAATGATTCAGTTTAGGAATCAAACTCTGGGAAATGAAAGGTACATGCTTAAGGCTTTGTGCAAGATGGCAGCTGATGAGCCCCAGAAATGCGTAGTTATATGGGCTCATTTTGCCTCTTAATTCGACTTAATCCACCATTCTCATTAGTTTATTGCATGTTTTTAATTATATTTATGCTAATAGAGTGATTTGGGTTAGTCATTATGCCATGAAGTCTAATGTGTGCTTTATGCAAATTTTTTTGGTCAATTTTGGACAAAGTCAAAGGATTTATGAGCATTTGGCAACCAATATTCAAGGAAAACAGAGAAGAGGATTTGTAGGGGGGGTGTCCCCTTCATTTATGAACCTTTACCTCAATTTCTCCATCAGAAACTCAAAGCACAAGCAGCCACATTAGTGCATCCAAGGGGCAGCCGAGCAAGTAAAGAAGGACTGTTGTTTATTTACAGTTTTGGGAAGCTGAGCTCCTTGATTTTAGGAGAGCTGTTGGAGGCTCGAGTTGTATAAATAGCAGGGCTTAGGTGCTCAGTTTTTTAGTTGGATTTTAGCCATTCATTAGTATAATTTTCGCAGTTTTTGTGCAGCACTTGTTCAGCTCATTTTCGAGCTTCCTTTTTTAGAACAATTTATGTAATGTGACTTTTACTTTTGATAATGGAGATGAAACAGTTTTTGAGCCAACACTGATCTCTTTTAGAGGGCTGAAGCTCTTGGGTTAGGGCCCAACCCAAGCTGCCCAGCACCTGCTTTGTACTTATATGTTTTTGCTTCAGCTCATGAGTTAATTTCTATTACATAGATTCATTTTACTTTGTTTAGATTAGGTTGCTTTTGTTGGTTTGCATGGCTGTTTTTGGTTTCAATTGCTCAAGTGGGTTAATGCAGTGACAGACTAACATTCAAAAAGGCCAACAGCAGGCCCTGATCTCCTTTCTCCCTTTCTTGGACTATGATTTGAGGTCAAGGAACCACTGCTGCCACCAAAAACACAGTTTTGCTCTCCCATGCAATTTCTAGTGTGATGACTTGATTTGGAAAGATTAATGTATTTCTTCAAATTCAGTTGCCTAGATCATTTCCTGTCCTTTTACAATAGACTCTCTGCATGCTTTTCTGTTTAAAGGTTACTGTTCAACATTCTTTGTTTGTAGGTCAAAAATTAGGTCAAGCTAGAGAAATTTATGTTTTCATGGTATAGTTAGTCCTTTCTTTGATCAGATTTTGTAAGTACATGTGCAGATCTCTTGCAGGACACCTCAGCTCACCATACATCCATAAAGCAGCAAGCACCATCTCACTTTTCACATATTTCCCAAGTCATTCGCAACATTTCGCCTATCTGCCCTAACTTTTGTTCTCCATAAGTTGCCCTCTTGCCATTTGAACAAATCCAACCATCATGTTCCCTCTTGACCTTCCTTGACAAGCTCCAAACACCTCAACACCTTCATCTAGCCTTCAGTTACCCTTTTCCATCATTTTTCCACCTTCAAAACTTCCAAAAATAGCTCTCAGCCTCCTCCTGTAGATCATCTTGTAGATCCCCTGCAGCGTCCTGTAGAATTCCCTATAAGTGGTTTTTCGAAATCCAATTGCAATGGAAGTCTTCAGAAGGGTACTAGGGGCTCTTAGGACCTCTCCACACCTTCCTCCACCTCTGCAAACCAAGTCCATCTTCCTTCGCCACCAAACCTCTGCACAATCACAACCACATAAATTACAAGCATAATAATTTCACATAAAAACACTCAAAAGCACAAAAAGATGTTTTCTTCTCATTTCTTTTCAGAAGTAGCTTGAATAAATGTAATTTACCTTTTTCAGTAGTCAATGGCACTCATCGCATCAGTTTCTATCTCTTTTTCTGCAAATGTAGGGTTAGTTGGATAATTTAGGGTTTGCCTTACATTCCAGTCTTCTTTCTCTTTCTGCAAATAGAATAGCCTCTGTCGAGTTAGCTTTCTTTCGTCATGGTTAAAAGCTTCTTTTGGAAATTCATAGAAGTTGGCTTGAGCTCCTAGCGATCTTGCGCCAACTAACCAAGTGACAACCTGCAGTAAGATCTAGTACTTGTGCATACAGCACCGTCACTTCCAAGTTTGTTACGAACTACCGGGTTGATAAAAGTAAAGTAGGAAGCCCTAGGAGTTGCACCATTATTGCTGCAATACTAGTGCTCACCAGTGGCAAGGGGGGAATAAGATGTTGATTGATCCCATTAGAAGGCTCATTGATCAAATGTGACAAAATGGCCTATAACAGAATGCCCCCTAAAGTGCAAAGTCACTATTACAATACATTTCAATATGATATCTTCATTCGTTGGGGGAGGCATACCCATGCTCAACTCATAAGCTAATATGATATGTACAATGATCAAATGATGCGTCCACAGATGCAACAGGCTGACCTGTGAGTTGATGACTGTTTATATGATCATGACCATCATACAATGTGATCTTTGTACAATTCCTGAAATCGTAGCCTGGATGGAGGAAACTAGATCTAGGATCTTTTATCTCATTCTCACGACCTACCAATGTACACATCTAACCATGTGAATCAATGAGCTAGATTCGAACATGGCATAGACCATCTGATTACTGACCAATGATGTAAGTCGTTAATAGATGCGAGAGAAACCAACAATGATGTTAATGGCTCGCAAGGTACTCAAGTACAATCTGTATGGTGTGAATAAATGAGTTGATTTCAAACACCACACAAAACCTCTCAGTCGAAGGCCATTGATTTAAACCTGTTGCCAAGAGTGAGGAAGCTTGACATTGATGTATGCAAACACCAAGGTACCAATGGTGTGTTTCTAAGTCAACTTCCTGGATGATGTGCTGATGTTGACAGAAAGTGACCTGTTGCAGGAGGGCCTTAATGTATCCCCCATCAACGACACGAAATGGGTATCATGATTGAGACAAAAGAATAATAATGATGTTGATATGGAACTGGATTAGTAAAGTCATAAATGAAATGAAGGCTTAAGGGTATTGTAGTGAGATCAACTGAATGACTTCTCTTGAACATCGGCGACACTGAATGGAGTTCGCAGCATTGACCCAAAACCGAAACAGAGGCATTGAAAAATGGTATGATAACCAAAAGACAAGCATATTACCCAACCTAATGGCCACTGAGATGAAGTGGAGAGTGTCGTATTCAATAGTGACTGACTACCATTAACAAAAATGGAATCCCTTGTTTTCTAAATTTCCCTAACCATACTGATCATTTATTTTTTAACAAGCTTAAGGAGGATAACATATGCTTGATTTGTAAGTTCATCATTCGAATGAATCCCTCCGAGTATATATAATGAACTTTGAGAAGGAGTGGTTTGGCCTTGTCATGTTTGAAAATTCCATCACTGTTTGATGTTTTAACGAGTCCAATGAAGGTAAAACTCGACACCTTTTTCATATTTAGAGAGTTTGAAAAAGAAGCGAAAAAGAAAACTCCAAATGTCCCTTTTTGTAGATAGTCCCTTAGGTTCGAAAAGGTAGAAAAAAATACACAAGAGAACCTCTTAGTCATGTTCAACTAAGGTATTCCTTTTTCGTATCTAGCCTATCTCAATCTAGAAAGGGGTTAAACTTACACTGAGTAGACGTCTTTTCGTTTACTTTAACGAGTTCGAAAAAACAAGTGCTCAACAATCTTTTCATATTTTGGGAGTCTGAAAAGAGTTGAAAGAGGACTTCTCTTGGAGGAATGAGTGGTATAAAGGGTAGAAAAATGGTTCTGGTCATGATGGAACTGCTAAAAAACACACAAAGGTCATGAGGCTGGATAATAAAACCACTCATCGCAGTTATTCCCCAGGAAAGGATAAAACGACCAAGTGAAAGTGTATGATCGACTAAGCATATGCTAACAATGGAAAGAAAAACCAATGCTCATCTGGAAAAACGGGCTAATAAAATGGAAATCACGAGGGATAAATGGGAATGGTTTCATTTTTATAGAAGCTTGAAACATGGGAAACTATGCTTGAAATAAGTTTGCATGCCCCCAGCATAATGACTCAATTCAAGGTACATGCCCCCCAAACTTCATTTTATTCACCTAAGTAGACTACTAGGTACTAAAAGGTGGATGGAATGAAGTTTCATTTACGATATCAAATGAAAGACTCAACTTGGAATTTACGAGATCTAATCAAAGACTCTAATTGGAAGGTGGCTTGTTTCATTTTTTAATGAGCTTGACACAAGAAAAGAGCTATGCTCATGACACCTTGTTTCGTTTTTTAACGAGCTTGACACAAGATAAATAACTCTACTCAAGGAACCTTGTTTCTTTTTTTAAGGATCTTGAAACAAGAAAAGGAACTCTGCTCCAAGGACCTTGTTTCATTTTTTAATGAGCTTGACACAAGAAAATGAACTCTGCTCTGAGGACCTTGTTTCATTTTTTAACGAGCTTGGCACAAGAAAAGGAACTCTACTCCAAAATCAGATCATGGCCTCCAAGATATCATGGCTTCCAATAGGTTCTCATCATATGGGAGAACAACGCTCAGGAAGGGATCAAAGGATCCAATGGAAGTTCAGACTCCAATGCCCCCAGTAAATGGTTCACCATATCACCTACCTGATCTAGGTCGAAAGAAGTTGAGCAAACAATGAAAGGCTCTGCTTCAAAAGTAGGTATGTGAATGGGATAGGTTGCCACATAATTAACCCGTGGTGGGGAAGATACCACTTGCATACAAGGACCATTTAGGGAAGTTGCTTGATTGGGAGTCAAATTAGGACCAATGAACGAAACTTGGTCAATACTCACGATTGTTCCTTCATGTGGGAAACACATCACACGAAAGAGTGAAGAGACAAGAGCTCCCATGACATAAACATAGCCATGCCCAAGGAGTAAATTAAAATCCAACGGGCCTTGGACTACCATGACATCGATATAGATAGTCTTTCCTCCCAAAGTAATAAGCAACTTAGGAAGGATCCCTAATGGTTGACTAGTTCCTCTATTAAAAGCCAACAGATTATGGGTAACAGGCACAAGCTATGGAGAACCTAAAGCTTTCCAAGTAGTTGAGTACATAATACTAACATATGTGCCTTCATCTATGATTGTGATAGGTATGACATTATAAGCCTGTATTATGATCTGGAAGGGCACGTAAGAAGGAAGACAATATCCTGCCAGTCGACTCCAATCAAAGGAAGTGACCATGCTACTTGGAGGGGGTGTCGAGGAAATGGGAGAACTACCCCATTGTGTTGTGGGAATGGGAGGATTGTCCTCGTGTACCGTGGGAATGGGAGGATCTCCCTCGAGTTCAATGGAATCTGAAGAAATAAGAAGAACCTGAGAGGTATGAAGTTCACTCTACACGGGAAAGGTACAATCAACTAAAGGTGGAATTGAGTCAACCTTTTACTCAACCAATGGTTGGTCAGGAACGAACTCATGGGATTCACATTTAGAGAGAGCGTGATTGGTGGGGTCCAAATTCTGATCAATCACTTCATCAACTAGTGGAGGATTGGGAGAAAGCTTCTGGTAACTAGTTGGAAATCGTGGTTGAGAAGTTGTAAGGTTTTCCAACACTTTTGTGGCTTCATCCATATAAGGACAAAGGTGAATAGGATGATTCCCTTCACATAACTTATAGGGAAATTTGACTTTGCCCTTTTTCCCATGGACCTTACTATCGATAGTTGAGGGTTTGTCACCAACATGATCTCTAGAAGCTGACGACAAAGGCCAATGTGAGCCTGTGGACCACATTTCTAATACCTGGGAAATACCAAGATAATCTTTAAGAAGGTGATTGCCCTTACAAAGCATGTAAGGGAATTTAACTTTACGGGGCTAATTGGAAGACATATCCATATTATTTATGTCTGTAGCAATGGTTGCTTGGTTGCCCCCTTGATTTATTTTGCTTCTTCTTAATCTTACTTTTCTTTTTCTTCTTATCCTCCTAATTACTAACTTGCAGGCTTTCACCAGACGAAGAGGAAGAAGAGGAAGAAGACCGAACAGGTGAAGAAGGTAAAGGGTCAACTTTAGGATCAACATGAGGTTGATGTTGTTCAAGTGGAGGAGAACTTGGTTGAGAAGAAGTTTGGACATTCAAAACCATAGAGGTCGATAATAACCAAACTGGAAAACCAATGGTAAATCCGGGAAGAGACAACGTTTCCATATAAGGAGCACCAATATTTATAGAAGAAGGAAAAGGACCAGGATTCCCTTGATTGGTAGTCTCCAAAACTGTTGCCATTAGTCTCAACCTAAGGTCCACTAAGGAGTCGTTCCACGGAGAGAATGTTGTTCTGCAGTCAATTAATTAATTTAGAAATTAACAACACAAAATAAAACAAAGGGGTAAACTAGCAAAATGTTTACCAAGCAACCGTGAACTGCAATATACACCTTGGTGTACTAAGGACTTAACGTATGACAACCAATCTCCACAAATGTTGAGTTCAGTGTTTCACGTATATAAGGCAGTAGACTCAGTTACCTTTGGATGGTTAGCAACCTAAAGGGGACTCCCAAAATATACTCGACGGTACGTGGGAGTGCAGTCTGTAGTAGTGTTGTCTAAGGCATAACCGTTTAATGAAAGTGTTCCAATATACTTTTCATGCATGGAGCGCCATCTGATATACCCGAAGGTCCATGGAGAAAAATCCTAACACTTACGTACGTGGAACGATATTTCACCCCCAGGATGCAACGCGGGCAAACAACGATAGCTTCTATGTTTAACGACGTCGGAACATGTCTCTAGCCTAGACCTCTATGTGTTTCGTTAAGTTTCAAATTCTCCTTAGGTTAATTGAGATGAATTTTAGAGTTGATCTTGAATTAGATTTCAGTTTCAAGGCTCAAAACTCGATGTCACCTAAACATGCCTATGTTACAACTAATATGACAAAAAAAACTCTTTTCATTTTCCTACTAACAATGAAAGACCTAACTAGGTGGGGGGGAGAAGAAATCAATCAACAATGCAACAAACAAGTGATGTAACAATCGATCTCTATAACTTCACTTTTTCGATCAAAATCAAAGCCCAATGTGCAATGCATGATGCATAATATTTTTCTTTTGGATTCCACTTAATTTTCAGATGAAAACTAAGATATTTGTCTAATCATTGATCAAATAAACCATTTAGAATGATGACTAAAACACCAATTATTTCAAGCACTCAATGACTAAACAATTTAGTTTTCTAATGACCCTATGACAAGAACAAAGTAAAATCTAAACAAATTCTTATCAAAGGCACTAAAAAACAAAAGAAAACCAAATGGAGGCTTTAGAGAGACCATAAGATGCTAAAGCATCAGGGAAGTTTAGTTGGAAGTAGGCTGACCAAATAGAGATTCAAGAACCAAGGAAAAGCTTGTGCAAAAATAGGGTCCAATGCAGTTACAGAGAGAGAGACAATGCTATGCAACACTGGGACAGAATGGGCCAGGGTGAGGTGCAACGTTCTGTCAGAGGCACCAGGGGAGCATTAGGCTCGAGAAAGAGATTTCCGACACAAAAATTGTAAAAAAAGGCTCAATGAATTGACTTCCTAGGTTTGTTCTTGGTTGGATGATGCAACTAAGGTCTATCAAAGAGGTGATCTAACACAATGGACAAGGAAACCACCAAGGGAATTCTCTCTCCCAATTATGGTCGCCAATTTGTTATATGAGATTTACAATTACGGACAAAATTATCTCCCCTAGGTTGGTGGCTAACCTAGAAGAACAGGGAGACAAGGAACCCAATGCTTTTCCTTAAAGTAAATAGATGATGGAGTGAGGCCTACTTGGAATCCTTCGCATGCTTCACTCCTTCTTTAGATTGGAAGCTCCAATTCCATCTCTGATTGCCAAAATTAGAACCTGCACAGTCAGATAACACAAGCCAAGAAACTACAACATATATGCAATATCATCTAAGTACTTCATCCAATAGATCAACAAGGTATTGAAATAAGTGAAATAACAACATCACATATAGGAAAATAGTGAATTCATTGCATTACTGTAAATGGAAGGATATTACAGCCATAAGTAGCAGTTGATCTTGTAGAAGATCTCCTCCAAGTTGTTGACTTGTCTTTTCCTTGTCACCAGATGCACCTCCAATCACCCTAAATGCATGAGATGATGACCACTCACTATTGCAGCATAAGGGCAAAATTCCTTCTTCAAAAGCCAACCACAACCGCATAGAGGGCTGTAAGTTTATAGAAGACTAAGGTAAGTCAGGGCTTCTTATCCAATTACTATTCTAGGGTAAGAGATCCACCTTTGATGGAGATATAGGATCAATGGATAAGAGGGGAAAACTCCAATGTAGGGAAGGTAAGATCCGAATGTTTAATCCAAGGTAAGTAGTTCTAACAACTTTTGGAAACTCTTAGAAGGTGAAGCTTCCAAAATCCCGATCATTCTCCTGAATTTCTAGAACCAACACAGGTGCAAAGGGGAGCAACCTGCTGGTGATCAACATTGGGCACAGTGGAGCAACCAACTGGTGAACACACCCTAATAGGCTTATAAGGAGCGTTGGTCCTTAAACTGGCTCAGATGATTTAGTTTAGGGCTCAAACTCTAGGAAATGAAAGGTACATGCTTAGGGCTTTGTGCAAGATGGTAACAAGGGAGGAATAGGATTTTGATTGACCCCATTAGGAGGCTCATTGATCTGATGTGACAAAATGGCCTATAACAAAGGTGATCACCATAAAGCCCAGTAAAGACAATGCCAACACTCATTGTAAAGTTGGATATGTAGACATCCTTCACATAACCGCCCCTACTTGGGGCTGTTATATTCTCAGGCCTCTCCTTGAGTTGAAAATATGAAGATCTTGAGCATGGAAACCTTTGATGATGTCAAGCATTTCACTGTCCAATCACACGATGAATAATAATATCGGAGCTAAGGCACCGATAAGTAATACATACTCATCCCAACCACTTTTGATGGAAATGACATCATCGCCACAACTAATGTAATAATCCTCTATGCACACATCAGATCTCGAATCTGAATGCATGCCTCATGATTAGTTATAGAACAAGGGATTATCTATAAATATATCTAAACAATTCAATAGTACACGAGTTTCATCATAATCTCAATAGAATTACCAAACTATTATATCACTACAAATCATGCATAGTGGATGGGGCATGATTTGAAAAAATAATGTTTAGGATTCGAAATCATAAGGTGTTGTGCTGCTTCAACTTGTCATTTGAAATGGGAAACAAACACCCCCAAGATGGAAATATGTGACAATTGGAATTATATGAAGAAAATACAAGTTGGGAGAGGAAGGTTGCATAGTTGTTCTAGCATTTCCATGCTCTGAACTCTCATAGATCCAACAATATAGAAAAATGTAACATAACAAATGCTCAATTTAGAAGAAATAATTAATCATAACAAAATTTCTGAAAGATCTAAGCACTTTCCAATGGAAGACAATGATAAAGATCTACTATACAATTGTAGTGGAAGAGAAGAAAATAATATCACTAGCTAGATGAGCTTCATAACTTAGGGTTGTGATCCAAGTTTTGGTGGAAATCGTAACATTATGGAACATGATAGTTTCTTTTCCTTGTCCCAACAAGTTCAGTTCCTCATAGTAGAAACATCAATTAGCAAAGCATTATGTATTAAATTACTTTTAACCACCACGGATCCTAAGATGACCTCCACATCCTGACATCCATACAATAAACTAGAATCATAAGCCAGGGAAGAACACCATGATTGAGATTTCCACTATTTCAAGACTTACCATATTATTTCTCAGGAAGATTAAGCTTAACTTTGGTTTCCCAACTCCATTTGGAATTCACTATTGGAAGATGCTAAAAAAATATTTGCACATGTGAAACCCATGAACTATTAGAAGGTGTCAACAATAGTATTTCAATTTGTGATGTTTGATTTAATTGGGCGCAAGTATGAGCGTGTTTTGGGATTATAATCGTACATTTGGGTCCAAGACAATCATAGTTTGAAAACTAAAGTAACACAATACATTTGTTGCCCAAAATGTCATTGCATCTACATCACTACCTTGCCTTTATCATCAGGAGATACAAGACAAGTAGACGTACTTCATTCCTTGTGTTCCTCCCATTTCTAGATTACCATCACCAACATGGTGGGGTTTGTTAGTGTTCTTTTTTTTAGTGAATTTGAAGGAAGCACTACACAAAAAGTCCCCAATGCAAGGATTTCAGGATGACATTACTTCTACAAAGCAACGGAAAGGAGGGACATCTACTTCCAAATAAGTTAAAATGAAATAAACATTCAGTAACCTACAAACACTAAATAAAAACAAGAGAAGGAGTTACTGTGACAACCCCTACCATAGTTGGAAACCAAGTGGATAGCCTAGGTAGTAAAAGATATCAAAATTGAAACTATTCTTCGGAAATTCAATCTATTGTTGGGCAATAAAGGTATCTACATGCAGAGAATTCAAATGAGATGAGCCATCAATAACATGAAATCATTAAGGGATTTGAAAACCTTGTGGAAAGTGAAACACAAGGATCCTGATAACATATTAAACATAACAAAATGTGCTTTGTGAGAACTACCCGAGAGAACAATTTACAATACAAGCTAGAGAGAAATAGCCATTGAAGACTTCATAATTGCAAGTCACCTTGGTGCACAAAAAACTTATTAGTTCCATTTCCATTCAATAGTGAATCAATTCCACTTGCAGAAAGATATAAGTTCAATTCTTGTTGAGGTGATCCCTACCCCAGTTTGGGCAACCTGCCAAAGTAAATGGGAAGTTAATGGTGATCCAATTGTACTTCTAGAAACACCTACATTCAACGCTTGTTGAGGTGCTCCTTAACTAAGTAAGGCAAATGGAAAAGTCAATGGAAAGCAAATACCTCACCAAAGATTCTAAGACAAGTACACTGACCTAGACTATCTACATACAACCTACATATGATTTCGGAGTCTAGAATATGATAAGACAATTTTTCCTTCGAAAATTAAAGGTTCCAAAATCAGATCCAGATGAAACAAAATTTAGTCCTACAAAGGGTGGGCTCACTTAAAGATTCTTATTATCCAATAGTCAATTATTTTTCACTATGAGAGCTAAATACAAAACAAAGGACACATCAACTACAATTAATCTACAACCACATCTCAATATCAATCATTACTGATATGATGCAGTGATCAATTGAAACATGATCAAACCCTAAAACCCCAAACCTAAAAACTTGGAAGGAAATTTCGAGATGCAACAACAGTCATGTTGACTTTGACCAAAGTCTTCAACAAGGAATACCAAACTCTTATATTAATTGTAATATTAATAGGCTTGCATTCGAGAAGGTGTCACAAAGACAACACATATAAGCAAAGGGACCCCCAAAGCACACACGCCCTTGAACCTTCAATCTTGCAACCAAACAACATGTTGGCCTACAAGCAAACATGCTTGGCTTTTCTTGCTTATGTTGCAAGGTGAAGGGTCACAGAAGAGAAGATATTTTGATTTATAAAAACAATTCCAATAAACAATAAGATAAACATATCCAACTTCTATTTCACACACCTTGACATACCTCTACTTGGCATCCTAACGCAAATTTATATTATGCATCTTTTTTTTTTTTTTTTTTTTTTTTTTTTTTTTTTTTTTTTTTTTTTTTTTTTTCTGTGCAGTAATGAAATATAAGTATCTTAAAAAACAAGTACCTATACATGTAGATGTCCCAAACATGACCAAGGAAACACTTATAGAGAAAGCAAGCCTGAAGAAAATGAGCAGGTTCAAGCATTTGCGCACCATGTTCCCAAGGATTAACCATTTGTGGGAATGATTTAGTCCTCATCAAGGCACAATATCCTCTAACTCCCATGGGGTTCTTCACATAACTTTTCACACCCACGTGAACAAAAGGAAACTAGCCCCGCCCCATGAATGGTTGAGCTGGATATGATACGACCAATTCTAGGGCCATACCCTTCAAGAAGGCATCCACAGTGGGTGGTTAATTATTACCCTCATTAGTATTCATCCCATAGGGATTGTTTTTGTTTTTCAAAATGGGTATGTTTTTTCCACGTTCATTGGATGGGGGACTGGGTACCCTGGATTGTGGGGCAATTGGGTTGGGTGCCCTTTGTTTTTCTTCATGGAAGGACTCACTTAGAGGTCTATTTTCAATGCTTGAACATTCACCTAACTGCGACATGCTAATTGTGCGCCTCATAACAGGTTGATGACGTTTCCCCAACGTACTTATTTCTCCAAATACTCACAATACATAGAGTTAGGACCTCTAAAATCTATAAATGCATCATCGAAATTCGTGAAATATTAACCAAATCCTATATGTTCTTCACATATTATAAACATGGGTTGTTACAAGAAGTTGATTTGCTCCATCAAGAAGAAGAACTACAACACATGAAAATCGTGGTTCAGGGTTAAATCCAAGTTTATGAGCTCCACAAGATTAGCTAAAGTCTCTGGCATTTCTCCAACGAGATTGCAACCCGCCAGCCATAGACTTTGCAACTTCTTCAGATTTCCTAGCTCTTAAGGTATGGTTCTGGTCCTGGCCGGGCTTGACGATGGGGCGACATTCTTCATCAGTTCTTTCAATGTTGTGCAGATCATGTATAGGAGGAATGTGGGTGGGAAAAGTATCAACACAAGCAGAGACTCAAACATGAGTTGGACCTGCTTTAACGATACAAGCCAAATGGTAAAAAATGATTGGATAGAGGATGACAAAATCAAAGGATCTGATTAGCTAGATTTGCCCAGCCCAACCCCGCAGAGGGAACACTTTCATTGTAATAATTGATAATTAAATTAAAATTTTAGAAGCCTTATTCCAAAAGAGACATTTTTTATTTTTTATTTTTTATATGAATTAACACAACCATATAAATTAAATAACTAATAAACTTTGATATGCATCAACCAATAATAAACATCAAAACACTTACTTCATATATATATGATATTGCTAAAATTTAAAAAATCATAAAAACTAACTAAATTATAACTTTATTTTAAATCATTATTATTATTATTAATTATAAAAAGAATTTATGCCTCGAGCAACTCAATTGGCGATGGTCGTGTTAATAAAGTATTACGTGCGAGGAGGTCCAACGCGCCTATAGTTTTACTAGTACAGTTGGAATCGACTCCATGTCATACGAGTACGAGATGTTGCCAAAGTCCTCTTAGATATATTCTCTATAGATATAATATATATAATATATATATACATGGACTATGGTTTTTATCCATGAAGATTTATTCTCACTTTACCATGGATATTTTTAATCTATAAATAAGCTCTCTTATAATACCAATAACTCACTTCCAAAAATCATATATCACTTAAAAAAACCAGAACTCACTAGACATAATTACTTTGGAAATAGATCTCAATTTTTAATTTGTATATAATATTAAGAATATTGTAAAATATTATGGAAGTTAAATCTCTATTATCCATCTAATATAAACAATATAAACCATGATATTTGTTAAAAAAAAAATCTTAACTTGGATGATTTAGTGTTAAAATCTTCACAAATATATTGTAACCTACCCATTAATACAACTTGAGTGGGCCTAATAGTTAAGAACACGTGTTTCCTCCTAAGAAGTCACAAGTTCAAAACCGAAGGGGGGTAGACTATGTATGCCTTTGTAGACTTAGCGGTCAAATCGCTGCAAAGAGGTGGGTCCCTTGTCCCACAAACAAGGGGGTCTCATACACCAATTTGGTGTCTCGCTTGACCATGACCTTAAAATTGGATAATAACTATTATTAAATAGTTGTATTACTCAAGTTCCTTGAAATCCTGTCAAAGCCCCCAACTTCGCCTAAACCCGAAGTAATAATGGCTGAGGGTCAAGGGGTACAACTTGAAACTCGGTCCATGAAAAAACCATGGAGTTGAATTTCTCATTCTGGACAACCCAAGCAAAACAAATGCTGTAGAAAATGGAATTTATGGAAATTGAAAACAACAAGCTCCGTTCAGAAATACACACCCTCTCTACCAAAGTTTTAGAGGTGGAAGGGGATAATTTATCCCTTAAGAAGATATTACATGAAAGCAGAGGCCAAGAAAATATCCATCCTCCAAATGATATGTTGCATGCAGAAATTCTCGACCTTAAAAGCAAGCAGGAAGAAATCTGATCCCAACAAGCCACCTTTAAACAAGAAACTGAGACACACATCAATTCTTGGGCACAGGTGGTTCGGGCAAAGGATAAAACTCCTACCCCTCTTGGTGCAGTTGAGGAGGTGGTGCAAGCAAAACTTATGGAAGAATGCACTAGACGAGCAAGAGAATTGAATCTCAAGGTGAGAGGTCTCCCCTTACCTCACTCCTCTCCGGATCCTATGGAAGTGGGGGCTAGGTCCCTTCAAGATACCCTCAGCCTCCCTGATATAGCTCTGGAAATAGCTTGATTGGGCTATGACCCCACTCTCTTCCTCAGGTTTCAGATTGCATCCGATCGACTTCGTGCCCTCAAGGCCAAGCAACTGTTTTCTCTCCCCAGCATGATTTTCTTGGATGAGGAACTCACTCGAGCATAAGTTGTGGAACTTAAACAGTCCAGAGAACAGGTTATGGCAGCACGACAGACAGGGAAATGGGCAGTTATCAGGAATCTTTGGGTAGTCATTCAGGACTCCTTCCCACCTGGGTGGGAACCCTAAATTGGAGGTTCCAAATGACTAGCCCGCTTGGGGAGACGACAGGGTACAACATCTCTATTTGATGTTGGAATGGAAATGAAATTTTCTACTCATCGCCAAGACATTTGTATGATGCTCTCGAATCAACGTACATCCTCTTTATGACCGAGACTCATGCAAGCCCTGTTCAACCTCTCCCAGATATCGCAGGTTACCATTGGTTCTCAGTTTGCAGGTAGGGGATGAGGAGCTCGGGAGGGGTCATAGGATCAGGTGGAGTTGCCTGTTTGGCTAGTGACTCACTCCAGAACATGGTATCTTTGGTAGCCAATGATGAGTATGCCAGGTTTATGTGGATTCAGATTAGCGTCATAGTCTCTCCTTCGAGAGACATCTACATTGCAGTCTGTTACTTTCCCCTAGCCTCTTCACCATTTGCCATCCATAATGGATCAAATGGGGACCCCTTTATAGACTTGTACATTCACTAAAAAGGGACAGGGAGATTTAATTAGTTAAGTAATTTATTTTTGTTATATTTATTTCCATTATTTGATTAAATGTGACCTATAAATCCATAATTAATTAATAAACCTTTTTTTTCTTCCATTATTTGATTAAATGTGACCTATAAATCAATAATTACTTAATAGACCTTTTATTATTATTTAAAATTATATAGACTATATAAAACCTATATCTTTACTATTAAATGAAATAATAAGAAAAAATTAATAAATATTTTATAGACAAAAAAATATCTATGTGATTACGCCGAAAACTCTCTAAACAATGTTATGGATCACAGAAGTCTAAATTCCTTAATTAAAATTCTATTAATTAATTATAAATTTATAAGTCAAGTTTAATCAAATAATGGAAATAAATATAATTTATCTGTAAATTTTGTCATTAAATTTATATAATAACCTTGCGGAGAGTTTTTCCCTCTTTCGCTAATTGTATTACTCCAGGTTTCATATTCAATTTCAAATACTCAAATTCTCAGAAGGTTTCATATTCAATTTCCTTTGAAATAATATATCTAACCTTGCTGGGAGTTTTCACCTCTTTAGCAACAAGTGTTAGCTTATAGCAAAACGTTCTCAATTTCTAGGCGAGCGGTTTAGGAGCACCTGGCGTATAACTCCCAGCGGAGGACAACAAATCAAATACAAATACAGATCTAGAGCCAGAAAATGGTGGTGGGGTTTGAACAGAACGTTTAGCAGTATTCTGTTATTCCGATAACAGAATAAGAAAATGACCAGCAGGATAACACCGGGCGTAGGAGCCAATCTTCTGGGGCAGCACACGGCTGAAAGGAATCAGGATGCTACAGCCTACGTTGGAAATTTGGATGCCCAAGTTTCAGAAGAATTACTATGGGAGTTGTTCGTCCAAGCAGGCCCTGTAGGTAAGTACGCAAACTCTTCATTGTCTCATTTGCATTAAATAACAAACAGCGGAAATGATTAAAAGTTTAGCTGGTGTACTTGCTACTCACCCTTTTTAGATACTGGATTCCTCCCAGTTTGCTATAAACAAAGGACCTCTCGTTTTATTTAGACACAGCAGATCTAATAGATGCACTGGTTCTCGTATTCTTTCAACTGGCTTTTGGATCTCTGTTAATTTTATGAGTTCTGTTGTGTGTTAGGAGTTTAAGCATGTAATGATACTTTTTTTTGCTGCATGTCTTCACATGATTTGAAGTATACGCCGATATGTAAGTGGCAGCATTTCGAAAGGTGGCCAATGCACAACATTTCTTCCTAGGAAGCTTCTGGAGTTTCCTCAAAATAGCTAGTTGTATGACAAACTTCTTAAAATCCGTCAAGATAGTTAAACTTGGCCAGACCATCCAAGCAACTTGCTCAAATTCCATCGAACTCATCAATTTTGGTCAGATTCCTGGAGTCTTGGTGTGTCTGACTGGGCTTTACCGAGCTTGACCTAAACGAGTAGGCTTGACCCACTTCATAGCCAATCCAACTGTGGAGTACGCAAGAGCATCAATGGGTCTTGTTTCAATGCTTAAGTCCTGGCACCTAGGCCGAAGGATGTACATTCTTTGCGGTGCAGCCTCTATGTCATGGTTTATGAACCACTTCAAAAGAAAATCTGGGAGTGTTATTGACAGAAGTATTGGGGACGTTAGGGGGAGTAGCTGCTATATTTTGACCAATGTTGTAAACTTCAGAGAATTTAAAACAAGATATCAGAGAACCACTACTTGAAATATTGGGCAAGAATTTAGGTTTCTCCCTACTATGAGTAAATTGTGAGAGATGTAGTGAAGCGAGCAAAACATTGCTTGAGACCATTGTTAGAGCGTTCCATTTTTTGGCTTATACGAGGTAACATGCAGTGCCCATACACCATCTTCTACTGGTATTTATCATAAATCAGACATGACAAAGAACCATAGATGGTGTGCCCTATAGTGTCTCACGTTTGAATAGGTGGAGTCATATGCAGCAAAAGATTTGCTTCACTAGGAGCATTGACAGTATTGAATTTTTTAAATTTAGTTTATATTTTATAGAAATTGAGATACTTTGAAAGCATTTACTCTAACCCTACTGAAAAGTTAATCCGACTGTTTAAATGCTATGTCCTGAGTTGGAGCCAGAAACAGTAGTGAATATGTATTATTTAGTTCATATTTTATAGAAATCGCGGAATATTGCTGAGCATCGCTGAGCATTCATGGTAACACCCACACCCGCTCCCCCGCCCCCCGCCCCCCCCTCCCAAGGTTTTCAACTCCTTAAAGTATGGCCCTGAGAAAAAACGTGTTCACATGTGTTTTTCTCCCAAATATGCCATTTATTGGTGCTATGGTTTTGAGTAGAAGCAACGAAAAAAATTACAATGCAATTATTATATTCGAAATATGGTCCCAGCCGATTGGAAGTTAACATCTGGAAAATATTCTTCGTTGGATAGAATCTTTTACAGTGCAATAAATTTGGTGATGACATTATCTAATGGTGAAGCATTTTTGGCATACTGATGCTAATGAAATTTTGGCTTTGTGATTGTGGTTGCCATCCATGTAATGGCAGACATATCACTGGTGAATTTTGTCATTTATAATGTTTGGCAATTTGGGGCCTATTAATATTTGCAAAATCTCTTTAATGGGAAGAAAATTGCTTATTGGGTTGTAAGTTGGGTATGAATGCAGCAGTAAGCCTAATAATGGCGAGGCAGTATTGGCATAATGATTGTACGCTGTTTTTTTGTTGGGAGCCAGAGACAATATTGAATATTATTATTTAGTTTATATTTTATAGAAATCTAGGTACACTGGCAAGTATTATTCATAATCCCACTGAAAAAGACTTCAATTGCTTGAACTTCAAATGTAATATACTAGGGCAATTTTCCTTTTTTTGTGTCCTAGGGTTTCAATTCGATTTAGGGCATCACCAAATATAAATAATGTGCAATGGCAGTGGCATCTTCACAAACATAAGATGGCTAGCTAACAAATTTCAACTCACAATAACATATGCTATTCACAATTGTGATAAGTATAACTAATTCTCCAAAGTCCACTTCAGTTCATTCAATAGTATGATGTTCCCATAGATGCGTGCACGATCTAATTTACTTGCAACAACGATAATCCAAAGTTTGATAATGCAGAAAGCCCTAATTGGTGTTCAACCTGTTTCCAAAATGTAAATCCTACATGAATTCCATTGGAACCTTTTGCTAAACTTCCACGAAAACTCGACTAATCTTAGCATGCGTTGGGTGTTGAAATTTCTATCCTTTCATCTTGTCGCGGGAACTAACCCCAGGAGCTTCGGGTCAGTTAGAATTGATTGCGGGTAGTATTTCGTAGCTTGAGTAGGATGATTGCAAAGAAAATTCGTGAGTTTGCTTCGATCTGTCACAATCATGATCTCAGAAGCCTTGCTTAGTCGTAGAAGGTTCGGATCATCATGAAGCCACTATAAGATTCTCGGCATGTTACCAAATTGCTTCCAAAATTTTGGAACATCCCAAGATTGCATCAGAACCCTCAGTTTATAATAGAATTAACTGTAATCCTTTATAGAATTCCTCAAACTGGCTAGAGTGACCTTCACTTGGCTTGCATAGGAAGATGTCTGCTTCACAGAATACTATATCTCTACTTCGGGTGGCTTTTCCTGGCCTCAAACTTTAGTTTTCTTGTCGATTTTGCAGATTCCAGACTTAAACCCCCCCAGGGGGCTCATCTATCGAGAAATTTTAATAGAATGCTTCAGATCCCCTTCTCGTTGGTCTTCAAAACTTCAGATGCTAATTGAAAACCTTAGACATAAGTGATCTTTGCTGTGCTAGAATAGAGACAAATGAAAAGCAAAGATAAAACTTATGTTTATCAACTAGGGTGGAATCTTTTACCACTAAAATTGACTGGAGAGAAAAGGGTCTTAAAATGCTCAGAGCTAATGCTCAAAAAACAAATGAGTTAATCCACGCTTGATGATCCAAAATGAATTCAATCCTCTTATATTTATAGATTTCCTAGAGGGGTCTCTTTTGCTTAATTGTTTGAGTAAATTTTATTCCAAACCCCAATTTTGGGTTTCTTTGCCTAGCTGCCTCAAAAATCACCCAGAATTGGATATTTTGGGGTTTTCCCCTTTATTGTGGACTATAACCTACGGGGATTGTTAGGCTATTACGTCCTTCATTCATCCTCAATTCAGAGAGGACATTATAGTCCCCGTTGCCCGAAATTGCTTGCCTGACAGTAGATTCTTCCATTTGATAAGGTATCCCGGAAGTACTCTTTCTCTTAACTTCTTTTCTTGCATGGCCATCATTGTCTTTGGAATTGGTTCTAGTTGTCCTTCTTCGTCTAATGGTGGCAATTCAATAGAGGTGGTGACTTGTTGTCCCACAACCTTCTTGAGGCACAACACATGGAACCTGTCCCTTGGTAGATCTAACTAATATGTTACTTCGACAATCTTCCGGAGAACTTTGGAAGGCCCATAAAACCTAGGCTTCAACTTTTTGTGCCACTTTACTTGCGTGTAGACTGTCTATAAGGTTGCAATCTCAAGAAAACGAGGCTCCTACCTCAAAGCTGCGTTTTGTTCGATGCTTGTCTGCGTACATCTTTTGCCGATTTTGAGCAACCTACATGATTTCCTTGAGTGCCTTGAGAATGTCCCTACTGTCTTGTATCCATTTTTTGGCAATAGGTCCCTTGCTGTCTCTAAAAATCTTGTTGACAAAGGATGGTGCATCCTAACCATATATTGCTTTGAAAGGCATCATCCCAATGGATAAATGGTAGGTGGTATCTGTTGGACACCTAATCCTTAATGGGTTAGTGTGGAAGCCGAATAGACAAAAGGAAGTCCAAGAGACCTTGGGATGTGGAACCCAACGGTCAGAACATGTACTATAAATGTATATCATTTGTTAATAAAAATGTATTCTCATGTTTTATCTTTCCTATTTGTTTTTGCCATGTGTGTTTACCATGGTATCAGAGCAGGGGTATTCTCGCCCTGCATAATTACTTTGAGCCATTTGTTTTATGGCCTTTATGTGCAGGTCATTTCTGCCATCACTTATGCATTTCATGAATATTTTATTAGCGAAATTCTAGCTGCAACCTCTGTCATTTCTCCAGTGCCATTTTTGGCCTCTATCTATCATTGTAACTCCCTTCTGCCATATTCTTCTCCTTCTTCTCCGTGTGATAATCTCGGTCTGCTCTCTGTGTGATGATATGGGTAACGCTTGGTATTCCCATCGAATATCTGCTCCTATAGTGCTGTCAGCGTTCCATTGCCAGCGTTCCTACAGTGCTGCCAGCGTTTCGGTGCAGTGTGAGGTTTGACAACGGAAGTCTGGTATTACACTGCCCCTAGGCCTGTTTATCAGTTTGAATAATTACACCCCGTGTTAATGATAATGGTGGCTGTTCTTTGAATAATGAGTTGCTTGCTGTGATTGTGCTTGGCGCCATTGTTGTGGCTGGAGCATTGAAATGCATCAAATTGTGTGTGCGTTAGTTGAAGCATTGATTAGTGATATTGCATCAAATTTATATGTCAGTGTTGACAAGCTCAACACTGTCATACACTAATTTCTTTTATTTTTCAAGTTTGCCATTATTGCATAACGCTCCTCTCAAAATGCAAATGGTTTCAATAGTTTCTCTGTTGAATCATTGTATGTGTAGACAAATTCCATAAGCCTCTCTCTGGCGTTCCCTGACCTCTAGCATTGTATACGTTGCACCTGCCTCTTTGGCGATTTTAATGCCCCTGCTGCATATAGTTCTGAAAAGCAATTCAGAAACGGCTCATATCATTTACTAGCTTTGTACATTCTCCCATGAAAAAAAAGGAAAGAGCCTCTTGCCATTTCTCCATTGCTCCATTCTTTGCCAGTTATCGAATATGATTAATGGATTCTCTGCATTGTAATGCCTAGTATGCCGCTGTAAATTTTTCCTCAAACATTTTGATATATCCTTGAAGTTCAAACAGCTTCGAATTTTGTTTGTAAAAGGGTTTGTATCCATCGCCCAAGAGAAACACATGAGGGTAATCTCTGTCTAGATATATTAGAAAATTCCTTTGTGCATCAGCTTCCAGAAATAATCGCATCATTTTAGGCGCTCTCTATGTATCGGCTCCATTTGCATTACTCCTCCTCCCGAAAAGGAGCTCTGCAACTTTGCCCCTCATCACTTTGATGCACTTTTTCAAATACATTTCGTGCATCCTTGATACTCCTTGTTCCAAGGCTTGTAGCCCAGCACATGCCTGAAGTGCACAAGAAACTATAAATTTGTCAGGCCACATATCAACTGTTTCCATTCGATTAAATAACGCAAGTGCTTTTTCGTAATGCCCATGCCTTGCATATTCACCAATCATTGCAGTCCATGAAAAGATGTTGTGCTCAAAGCTTTTGTCAAAAACATAATCAGAGATTTCATATTGGTGGAAGCCTACAAGAGGGATGCGTAGCTGTCAATAACAAACAAAAGAGGAGCATCGTCAGTCAAGATTAATTGCTTCAAAAATGGAATAATGCCAATGACCAGTGCAAGGATTTAAGCTATTATCAGTGGTTGAAGTAGTTGCTTTATTTTCAAGCGTTCCAAAAGCAAAGATTCTTGAGCAATGACCTTCATTGCCCTCGAGTGCCAATCCAATGTTTGTAGCTTATTGTCAAAGAGCAGGGTATTCACTTGTATCAGGGGAGGAAACTTGTATCAGGTGACTTCCTCCCCTCGAAAGTGGTTCCAATCCTATAGCTTAGCCTCAACGACCATGCTCTCTGCCGCAGCTAGATAGACCTCTTCCTTCGAGGAGTTCCGACTGAATCTGTTCCTCTAAATGTGTTGCATCTTCCCCTGACAATATTTGTTAAAATACACGATTGTAGAATGGAAAATGCGTCACGCCTCAAACTGATTATTGATACATGTGCATATCATAGAGCACGCAATGATGGATGAATGAACGAGAATACATATGTAATCAACATATATACATATTCACCTGTTTTTGAATCCGTGAGAAGGTGAATGTGGGCTTCTTCGACCTCCTCTGGGCTCCTGAGAGGATCTGGCTATCAAAGTCTATAAAACATCTATTCTTTGTATTCAATTATGTTGGAAACATGGTCAAGATGCATTGATTGATGGTTTGATGAAATATGTGACTAGCTGTGTGAGAAAGAAAACAGGACGTGCATTGGCGTTTTATTAGAGAAGAGGAAATTGCTCACCATTTCATACATTCAGTGAGAAAAGTTGCGACCTAATATTTTCCTCACATATCGACATCTACGTCGGGGAAGGCAAAGGATCTTTGTTGTTGAGGATCAAAGGGTTGATCATTGAACTCGAAAACTATGAATTGTGGCATAGAATATATTTGGCTGCAGCTTATATATATGCAACGTTGAAAACTCCTGCAGCGTACAGCGACTAAGTCTTGTGTGTGAAGTCTATTAGTGCTCTTAAAGATAGATTTGGCACACCACTGCAAGCAATTTGCAGTTTATGAGATTATGTACAACTCTTTCTCTGGCGATCTGTAATCCCACAATTGCAGCTGTTCCACATGCTATCATCAATCGTTACAAGAATGTATTAGCAGTCGCTATTGAACTTGAATACTCTTTTCCACTGGCCGAGAAAGTGAAGGAGTATTTGAAGGATCCAAGCAAGTTTGCAGTTGCTGCTGCCTCAGTGTGGCATTGTATTTAAAAACTCATTACAGTATTTGTCTACATATATATGCATTCCTTGTTACTTCGACTGCTGCATAAGAGTTTGGTGCGCTGTATAAAGGCAATGATTGTTTTAACAAATAAAAGTAATCTTTTGTGGAGAAAAGTTTAGTCGGTTGTATTGTCAGAACAAAGTGCTAGTCATGAGTAAACTCTTATTTTTATATGGATTGTAATTGGTGCTTGCTGGTTGCACATTCATCAGTTGCTGCACATTTATAAAGGATATTGTTGTGGGTATTACTCTTTTGCATTGAGTAGTAGTTGTGATCAGTTTTTTAAGGTGTAATTCTAACATTAAAGAAAAATGGCCAGAATCAATGAAGTATTAGAGTTCCTCAAAACTCTGATATTGTCTACTACTCATGATACATTAAAAGTCAGCAAAGTTTCTCTCACAGACATTCAGGTCTGTCTACAAAATGCACAAGAGAAAATTGATTTTTTGCAGCTCGAATCTCAGCTACAGCAAGAAGAATTAAAACAGAGGAGTCATTCTGAACCTGTTTCTGTTCAGAAGATTGAAAGAGACTCCCATAAAGCAGCAGTTGTACATGCAGATGCAAAAGTTTAGTTTGCAATTCCCAAGCCCATCATCAGACCTTGGGAACAGCTTGTCCACAACAAGGACAGAACTGGTCTTGGATAGGAGAAGGACTTGTCCTTTCATATTCCAAACTACTCAAAGCCCATTCAGTTTCAAAGTGCTGGATTCATTCATGACAGTTCACCTGCTCTTCATGACAGTTCACCTCTAGCTGTTCCAGATTCTGCCCCTCTTCCACAGCAGCCACAACAGAGTGTCAAATGCCAACACTGTGACCGAGTTGGCCATCTGAAAGATCACTGTTTTGATCTTCATCCATGTAAGCACTGTCATAAAACCACCCATTCTTCACACAGATGCTTCATAAACAAACGTTCTGCAAGAACAAAAATTCATCTTGGATGCATCGCTTCTTGGGAATGGGCATCAACAACCAAGAAGATATTCCAGTCACATGTCAGAACTTGTTCTAGAGTATTAAACAGTCTTGCAGTTGAGTTTTCTCCATCATCTCACCTTGTATCTGACAGGGGGGAAATGATGGTCATCTACAAGCTTCAAAGCCACATCAAGCGAGCCTGAGCCACAACCTGTCACACTAGTTTCAGAGTTGTAACCAGAGACAAAGATGCCCCTGAGCATGCTTTCTGTTGGTAATCTGGGACACTTCCTCTAGCAGAAGTCTTCACCTTCTCGCCAGTTTCGGAAGAATTCCAAAAATAGAATTGGGAACACTTCCTCTAGCAGAAGACTTCAGCTTCTTGCCAGTTTTGGAAGAGTTCCAGGAATTGCATTAAGCATTCCAGAGTTATTGGTCATCCTTAAACCATCACAGGTTGAGACTTCCCTTTTCAGGTTGAAGTTCTCCCTTTTATGCGGGGTGAGACCTCCCTTTCATGGTTGAAGGTTTCCCTCTTCAAAACAATAGGAGCACTTCCTCTACCAGAAGACTTTAGCTTCTTGCCAGTTTTGGAAGAGTTCGGGGAACTGCACTAAGCGTTCCAGTGTTGGTGGTCATCCTTAAACCACCGCCCTTTATAGCAACATTTCAGAGAGCACATTCAGCCTAGTGCTGCCAAGCATTTTTGCACATTTTGTATTACAATTCTCTTCTTGGATTCATACATAACCCTTCGGATTAAGGGGGGAATGTTGGACACCTAATCCTCAATGGGCTAGTGTGGAAGCCGAATAGACAAAAGGAAGTCCAAGAGACCTTGGGATGTGGAACCCAACGGTCAGAACATGTAATATAAATGTATATCATTTGTTAATAAAAATGTATTCTCATGTTTTATCTTTCCTATTTGTCTTTGCCATGTGTGTGTTTAACAGTATCATAACAATGCTCCACAAGGTACAACCATTTGCTCCCATGCTTTTTGTTGACCCGTCACATAATTATACAAGTACCACTGTAATGTACTAGGGCAATTTTCCCTTTTTTTTGTGTCCTGACTCCTAGGGGTTCAATTTGATTTAGGGCATCAACACATATAAATAGTGTGCAATGGCAGTGGCATCTTCATAAGCATAAGATGGCTAGCTAACAAATTTCAACTCACAATAGCATATGCTATGCACAACCTAAAGTCAATAATTCATCATACTGATAAATATGACTAATTCAATTGAAACCCACTTCAATTCATTCAATAGTATGATGGTCCCACAAATATACGCATGATCTAATTTACAGGCGACAACGACAATCCAAAATTTGATAATGCAGAAAGCCCTAACCGATGTTCGACTTGTTTCCCAAATGTAAATCCTAGGCGAATTCTGCCAAAACCCTTCTCTAAACTTCCATGTAAACATGACTAATCTTAGCTTGTGTCGGCTGTTGAAATTTCTGTCCTTCTGTCTTGCCGCATGAACTAACCCCAAGAGCTTCAAGTCAGTTAGAATTGAATGCAGTTAGTATTCCGTAGCTTGAGTAGGATGATTATAAAGAAAATTCATAAGTTGCCTTTGATCTGTCATGGTCACGATCTTAGAAGCCTTGCTTAGTCGCAGAAGGTTCGGATCACATAGAGCCACTTTAAGATTCTCGACCTGTTACCAAATTGCTTCCAGAATTCTGGACCATCCTAGGATTGCGCCAAAACCCTTAGTTTAGTATAGAATTAACTGTAATTCTTTGTAGGAGCCCTCTAATTGGTTAGAGTGGGCTTTGCTTAGCTTGCACAGGAAGATGTCTGGTTCACAAAACACTGCCTCTCTACTTTGGGTGGCCTTTCCTGGCCTCATTATTCAATTTTCTTGCTGCTTTTGCGGATTCCAAACTTTAACCGCCCAAGGGGCTTGATTGCCCATAAATTTTAATAGAATTCTTCAGATCTCCTCCTTGTTGGTCTTCAAAACTTGAGATGCTAACCGACAATCTCAGACAAAAGTGGTATTTGTTGTGCTAGAGTAGAGACAAATGAAAAACCAAGATAAAATTGATGTTTATCAACTAGGGAGGAATCTTTCACCACTGAAATTGACAGGAGATAAATGTTGAAGAATGTAACTTGCTTTGGTCTTCATAATTGTACTTGTCAAAAGAAATTTTTATTATTAAAGAAAATGACTTATTAAAGCTTGGGTTTCATGCTTGGGCCAATGTTTTCTAGGTCAAATTCCCCATTGAGGGCAACTAGGTTTTGTCTTGAGTCATTAGAGTCTTTGTCATTATTATTAGAGCCTTCTTGGGTTTTTGTATCATGTAAAACGAATTATTTTTAAGTCAAAAAAGTAATTTGTCACCTCCACACCAAGTTGGCCCTGCCCTCAACAAGTCGACGTGGATTAGGGCAATTCAACCTCACAAGAAGCCTATATATTGAGCATTTTGACTTCATTTGGAGAGCATCATCAAGAAGTTCGATCTCTAAGAAGCAATAGCTAGAAAATAGTGTGCAGCTGCAGGAGAAGGAGAGAAGCTGGGAAGAGGAAAATCGAGTTTTTGGGCTAAGATATTGAGCTAAAGTTGGGGCCGAAATTCTGTCTCTATTGCAGGTTCAAAGTTTTGAAGCTGGGGGCTGAAAATCTTCTACTGCGGTCAGAATTCTGATACGAAGCTGCACTTTGAAGAGCTACACTTGGAAGGCTGAGTAAAGGACATCTACAAAGAGGAATCACTGACTTGGTGGTTGGAGGTGGTCTTTGTCTAGGTTTAAGAAGTCTGGAAGTGTCTTATCTTGAATTGAATTATTGAAGGAAGAGTTCTTGATTGGGTTTTTTCCCTTATAGGGGTTTTGCCCTGGCTGTGTGCCTACATCTTGTGTCTCTTGTTCTTGTGATCTTCACACATACATAATTTGGTAGTTGCTTGATGAAAGATAATCTAAATAAAGAAGTAAAAGAGGTCAACATAATTCACAAGTACGCCGAAACGTTTCAGAGTTTCCGAAACGGGTACGTTTAGAAACGTCACCTCCCAAAAATGGAAACATCGACCAAAACGTCAGCTGAAATGTCATATATGTGTGTGTGTGTGTGTGTGTGTGTGTGAATAACACATTATCTCGCAAGAAAAAAGGGAATAATACCCATAGATGACAATTTAGAAGGAAAACACATCTATATTAACTCTAATCGATGATTACATGATGGTCAAGTTTCGGCCAAGTTTCGGGTACGGGTATGGCTTGAAATGTTGGGTTACTTGAAGTTTCGTGTAACATAGTTATCTAGTAAGAGGAATCAAATCCTAATATCTACTAGCATTGATTTCTCAACATGGTATTTGAGCTAAAGGTCGAAGAAGGTTGGAGATCACTTTGTTGGCTTAAAAGATAAGGTTACTCCCGCTATGGAAAGTTACTTGAAGATGGGATACAATATTATAAGAATTGCAGAAAGTTGGATTGGAAGGATTATAACCTCTCTAAGAAAGTCAAAAGTGAATGGTTCTTGGCTGCACTTACAGGTACTCTTGATGATGACAATGCATGGATCATTAATAGTGGAGCATCAAGCCATATGACTGGAGAAAGTGGACAGCTTCATACTCTATCAAAGGAACCATAATCTCATGCAGTGGAGCTAGGAGACAACAACAATTATGTAGTTAAGGGCCTGGGATCTACATCATTAAAGCTTTAAAATGGAGCAAAGCTACATCTCAAGATTATACTCTATGTTCTAGGTTTGATGTTTTTTTTTTTTTGACTTTCAAATTCTTGTTTAGAAGATAAAGGAGATAGGGTTGCCTTTGTAGATGGAAAAGTACTAGTTTGGGGAAAGGATTCAAGCATTGATAAGGCAAAAGTTATTGGAGTACGTGAAGGAAGGTTATATTGAGTCATAACTCCATCTCCTCAAGCCCTAATTCACATGGAGATCAATCCTATCGAACTATGGCATAGAAGATATGGGCATATTACTACAAGATCATTCCCTCTCTTAATCAAATGGTAAATGGCATCCCCAACACCAAGGAAGATTGTGAAGGAGTATGTAAGGGATGTGCTTTGGGGAAGAATACAAGGAAGCCGTTTACAAGCAGTGATAAAAGGTCTAAAGAAATATTAGACCTCATTCATTCTGATGTGTGTGGGCCTATGTCTAATAAATCTCTTGGAGGCCATCTTTATTATGTGACCTTCATTAATGATCACTCTAGAAAGACATGGCTCTACCTTCTCAAGACCAAGGACGAAGTATTTGAAAAGTTCAAGGAGTTCAGATTTGAAGTGGAAACTTTAACTGAAAGAAATATTAAAATTGTGAGATCTGACAATGGTGGGGAATACACTTCAAAAGAAATAATTGCATATTGTAAAGAAGCAGGTATTAAGAGGGAGCTCATTGTTCCCTAAAATCTCGAGCATAATGGAGTTGCACAAAGGAAAAATATAACAATTGAAGAATGTATAAGAACTATGATATTTGATCAAGATCTTCCAAAGTTTCTATGGGGTGAAGCAACAATGGTAATATTATATAAATAAAATAGAAGTCCTCATAGAATCTTAGAGATAATGACACCTAAAGAAGCCTTTACAGGAAAGAAGCCATGTGTGGACCATCTTCACATCTTTGGGTGTCTCGCATATATCCATGTTCCAAAAGACAAGTGAAAGAAATTGATTCTACAAGCATTAAATGAATCTTTGTTAGCTACAGTTTCACTTCAAATGCATATAGAATCTACATCAAAGAAGGAAGACAAATTGAAGTAAGTAGGGATGTTGTATTCGATGAGAATCATGCCTACAAAAGATCCAAGGGTATTCCAATAGATTCGGATGATGAAGATACACCACTATTTGAAGAAGAAGAGCATCATGATAAGACAACTACAAACCAAGAAGAAGTAGAAGGACTAAGTGAGCCGTGATCATACTTGAAACAAGGAGGAGGCCAAATTGGTTAAAAGCTACTCTTGGAGATGTCGAAGGACATGGAGCTAATAAAGCAATTTTTAGCAAAAGATCAAAGAGATATTTAGGATATGTAACATATATGAAAAAATTAATAGAAGTTGAATCAACTACATTTGAAGAAGCTCCTCATCAAGAATGGAAGAAGGCAATGCAAGAAGAATATCAATACATCATGAAGAATGGGGTTTAGGAAATTGTTCCTACACCTAGTGACAAATCAGTTGTCACTTCAAAATGGATTTACAAAATCAAACATGCTATTGATGGAAGTATTGACAAATACAAAGCTAGATTCGTTGCAAGGTTTTTTTTTTTTGTTCTTTTTTTCTTTCGTTGTCTGAAAAGGAAGGTATAGACTATGAAGAAACCTTTGCACCTACCGCAAGATATACTACTATAAGATCTTTGGTTTCGTTGGCTGCTACAATGGGATGGAATATTCATCAAATGTACGTAAAAACAACATTTTTGAATGGAACCATCGATAAAGAAGTATACATTGAATAACCAGAAGGCTTTGAGATAAATAGTAAGGACACACATGTTTGCAGACTCAAGAAAGCCCTATATGGCTTGAAGCAAGCTCCTAGGGCATGGTATGCAAGAATGAATGCATATCTCTTAAGAATTGGGTTTGTCAAAAGTTCTGCAAATCCAAACCTCTACATCAAGGTGGTGAACAATGAACCAGTCATTATTCTACTATATGTGGATGATTTGTTTGTTACAGGTGTGAAGCACAAAATACAAGAATGCAAGAAGATGCTGGCAGCCGAATTTGAAATTAAATATCTGGGACTCATGCATTATTACTTGGGTTTGGAAGTTTGGGAGAAACCTGTAGAAATATATCTGGGTCAAGACAAATACATAGTCGAGATATTACAAAGATTCGGTATGATGGATTCCAAACCTATGACTAGTCCCTTGATCACTAATCTGAAGAAGTTGAGAAGCTCCAACTTTAGTCTCGTCGATCCTACTAGCTATCGTAAGTTGGTGGGTTCTTTGATGTAACTGGTAAATACAGGACCTGATATATGTTTTGTCGTAAATGTTCTTAGTCAGTTTTAGTTGGAGCCTTGTCATGACCATTGGATAGCTTCCAAGCATATTTTGAGATATCTACGTGGCACGATACATCACTGCCTAAAATACGATGGAAAGGAAGTCAAGTTCATAGGTTTTACTGATTCCAATTGGGGTGGTAGTGAGGCTGATGTAAGAAGCACTACAGGTGGATGTTTTAGTTTGGGATCTGCTATGATTTCGTGGAGGGTGGCATCGGTCTTGGGGCTCTGACCTTGGATACGCACCTAGATCCCTGGGTTGATGGTTAGCTAGTAACTCTGATGGTACCTAGATTGGCTGAAAGCTTTAGTCCATCTTAGTCCCACCCAGATTGATTACCCTAGTTGGGAATCTAGTCTGTAGCACTGAGTGTGCTAGAACTCTTCATAGTTCATGTCATTTTGAAACCTTCCATGTACTTGTATCTATGTGAAAAATATAATTATGAATACCTCCCTAGTTAAGAGGGAGTGTTGAAGAATGTAACTAGCTTCAGTTTTCATAATTGTACTTGTCAAAAGAAAATTTTATTATTAAAGAAAATGACTTATTAAATCACGGGTTTCATGCTTAGGTCAATGTTTTCTAGGTCAAAGTCCCCATGCAGGACTTTTAGGTTTTGTCGTGAGTCATTAGAATCTTTGTCATTATTGTTAGATCCTTCTTGGGCTTTTGTATCATGTAAAAAGAATTATTTTTAAGTCAAAAAGGTAATTTGTCACCTCCACACAAAGTTGACCTTGCTTTTAACAAGTCAGCCTGGATTAGGGCAATTCGACCTCACAAGAAGCTTATATGTTGAGTAGTTTGACTTCATTTGGAGAGCATCATCAACAAGTTCGATCTCTAAGAAGCAGTAGCTGGAAAAGAGTGCAAAGTTGCAGGAGAGAGGGGAGAGAAGCTAGGAAGAGGAAAACTGAGTTTTTGGTTACCTTTCTCTCACACATGTGAAGATTTCTCTCACATGTGCGAAGATATTGAGTTGAAGTTGGGGCCAAAATTCTGCATCTGTTGCAAGGTCGAAGTTCTGAAGTTGGGGGGCCAAAAATCTGCGGCTGGGGCTGAAATTCTGATATGAAGTTGTACTTTGAAGAGCTATCTCTTGGAAGGCCGAGAAAAGGACATCTACAAGGAGAAAGGGCTGACTTGGTGGTTGGAGGAGGTCTTTGTCTAGGTCTAAGAAGTCTAGAAGTGTCTCATCTTGAATTGAATTACTGAAGGAAGAGTTCTTGATTGGGTTTTCCCCTTATAGGGGTTTTGCCATGGCTGTGCGTTTACATCTTGTGTCTCTTGTTCTTGTGATCTTCACACATACATAATTTGGTAATTGCTTGATGAAAGATAATCTAAGAAATAAGTAAAAGAGGTCAACATAATTCACAAGTAATTATCAAGTAAGAGGAATCAAATCTAAATATCTACTAGCATTGAATTCTCAACAAGAAAGAGGTCTTAAAAGCATCTTGATGATCCAAAATGAATTCAATCCTATTATATTTATAGATTTCCAAGAGGGGTCTCTTTTTCTTAATTGATTGAGGAAGTTTTACTCCAAACCCCAATTTTGGGTTTCTTTGCCCAACTGCCGCAAAACTTACCCATAATTGGATATTTTGGGGTTTCCCCCTTTATTGAGGACTGTAGCCTATGGGGATCAATAGGCTATTACATCCTTCATTCATCCTCAATTTGTAGAGGACTGTTCTGGGCAAAACCTAGGATCAAATCACAATTGCTACCACTATTCACCTCAATATCAAGATATGCAAATTTTCCTACCCCTTCGAGCTTGGAGGAATTACTCCAATTGAAATTTGACACTTTGAAAATATTCTTCATGGGACAATTTTTGACATAATGATGCTAAAGAAATTTTGTCTTTTGTGATTGTGGTTGCATTCCATGTAATGGCAGAGAGCACATTTTAGGTGAATTTTGTTTTCGTTGATGCTCTAGCAATTTGGGCTTCTTAATAGCTGTAAAATCTCTTTTATGGTTAAAAAATTGCTTATTGTGTAGTAAATTAGGTATGAATGTAGCACCTAGCCTATTAATGGCAAGGCAGAGTTGGCATGATGACCGTATGTTGAATTTTTGGTAGCCAGAAACAGTATTGAATATTTATTATTTAGTTTATATTTTATAAAAATGGAGGTATACCAATGTTCCACCAAGACTCTGGGATGGGGAGACGCGGGTGGCGGAGGAGATCACAAGTTTGTGGGAGTACCCTCAAATTTTTAGGGAAATTTAGGGGGGATGTGGGGACGTCGGGGTATATAATATTTTTTTAATATATATATCTATATATATATATATATATATATATTTCAAATTCATATTCAAGAATGAAAGCAGAAATACAATGATACATACATAATTTAATTAAGTAATGAAATACATTGATCCATACTCATCATCCTTACTAATACATACATAATTCATCCGTAGACCACGAGATTCAATAATGAAATACTCTGATACATATTCATCATTCGTTATTCAACATTTTAGAATCTACATTGATTTACAAATTAAATTCATCATTCACCATTCTAGATTCTAAGTTGATTTAAAATTAAAATTCATCATTCTAGAATCTAATTAGTACTAAGCAAAATAGCTATAATATATATTGAAATCTAAACACTGGAATAGTAAATTGATATAACTAAACTCAAAAACATTGGAGTGATGAGTCTAAAAGTTACTCTAAAGTACACAAAGGGCTTGGTGCTCTTGATTAAATACTAATTCCATACCCTTGTACATGACAAAATGCAATGGAAACATTGCAATCCATCGAATCCTGAATTCCTGAAAAACTATTAAGATTCCTGAAAAACTGTTAAGTCTGCTGGATTTTGAGTGAGATCTAAAATTCTACTTTCTGCATATGAAATCCAATGAGGCTGAAACCACTTTCAAACATCCTGAGTCATTTCATGGTAATGTTAAAAATTTAAGTAAAATGATGAAAATGAAAGATAAAGGAGAATGATGAAAATGAAAGATAAAGGAGAATGTCATATGAAAGATAAAGGAGAGTATCACTTTTACATTAAGAATTTAACATTACCATGAATTGCATAGTATTAGTAAGGCAATATGATCAAATACTAGGCTTCCCCTGTCATAAATCATTGTTTACAAACAAATTTAAGGGGGGACGCAAAGCCCATTTTGGGGGGGGGGATGCCTAGGCCGTCCCCCTTTTGGGGAGTCGCGTCCCCCACACTGGGGAAACGTTCCCCCTTGCGTCTCCCCATGTCTCCCCAAAAGGGGGACGTGGGGAAACGTTTCCCCAGATGTCCCCCCGTCTTGGGTGCGAGGGGTGCGTGGAGCCGACCCTGGGGGACGTGTCCCCATGGAACACTGAGGTATACTGGCAAGCATTCATGATAACCTAAGTCGTTGGACTCAGCGAATTTTGAAGGAAAAATTTGAACTCCGCTGAATTTGAAAGCAAATTGAACAAATACATTCAAGTTTGGGGGAATTGAAGATGATTTTCAAGGCAAATATTGACCTGAATAAATTTGGGATTGAATTTGTTTAAGTTTGATGTGGTGTGAATAAATCTGTTTTTGTTTGACTTTGAAATTCACATTGTAGTTCATTTCTCTGGCTCTGCTGTCATGAAAATGCGTAGAGTGCTCGCTATTTTGCTATGAGGTGTCATATATGACATGCACATCATCGGGAGAGAACAACTCGAAGCCTACTGCAATTGCTGTACTCTCAAAAGAGTGATGCCAAATGCAGGCAACTGCATTTTTCTCTCAGTGATGGCACTGAAGTCTGCTGTACTTGATTGAAATATAAAATATGAATTCCTCCAAGACTTCAATTGGATTCAAAATAATCAAGGATGATAATAGAAATGGAATCTGGCCCTGTCACGTGGAAATACAAGTGAAGGGTTTGCTGTAAAGTGTGGACAAGCTGTGCAACATGGTGTTGGGTTCCGACTGTTGATTGTCGGAATGGAAAGTGAAGATGGGCTCTGCGATATGATAGATTCCAGGTTTGCATTTTCCAAAGAGCTGTAACATAATAAATTATAAACACATCCAATTATAACCTATAGTGATAACCTTATAAATTAATTTCATATTATTAAAATTTATTAATGTATTTGTAGGTAATAGTTAAATATTAATGTATAGATATAATTATTTGTTATGTAAATTTTCCAAACCCTAGGTGGCTGCTGTTGTATGATTTTTTTATTAAATAAATCAGATCTTGAATTTACTGAGTAACAAAAATGAAAAATCTAAGCATGCATCAATCACACAGATGGCTGGAAAATACAGTGGAAGCATAAAAAAATATTTTCTCACAGACAGGTAATTAGTCCAAATCAACTTTTCATTCGATTGAAAAAACTAACAAGGAAACCTCCACATTCTGTCCAAAAAACAGCATGCATGGATACCAAAAAATGCTCAACTGAGCTTTTACAGCCTGCTGAAAACCCAGAAATAGCAGAAAACTGCTGTACAACATGCAGGACAGCCTGTATGGTCTATAAGGACCTATACAGACGACTGTACAACTGTATGGACCACTGTTTTGTGCTGCATGCTGCCTGAGAATAATTTTTGCATGACTTCCTGCTCTCTCTGTCTCTCACTCTTGCTCAACTTATCAGGTGTGTGTAATAACCTCTATCTTGCCCTGTCTTATAGGTTTAGCAGAGAATTTATTTTTAAGATCCTTGTCTAAGTACAATTTAGTCGTAACTGCTAAAATTGAGATTTTCACTTTTTTATTAAAGTGAATTACAAAGTAGAATTACTTTTCAACAATAACTTAAAAAAAAAATACTTTGAATTACTTCTAGCATGTCCACACTGAACATATGCAGAAATATCCATCCGAGCTATAATTCTCAACACTCCCCCTTGGCGAGGAAGGAATTTTACACCAATCCAAGTTTTGTCTCTGAATGCCTCAAACTTCCCCTTTTGCAGGGGCTTGGTCTGAATATCAGCAGCCTGTTGATTTGTGAGTACGTATTGGAGCTTCACTGCTCCCTGCTGAATCTTGTTTGGAATGAGGTGATACCTAATCACTATGCGCTTGTACTTGTTATGGAACAGTGGATTCTTAGAGAGTTTGATACAATTTTGATTATCACAATAGATTACTGTGAGATCCAACTCTTGATCAAGTAAACTTGCAAGTGACTTCCGAAGCCAAATGGCCTCACAACTCACTGTACTAGTTGCCATATACTCTACGTTTGTTGAGCTTAAGTGCCATGGAGTTTGCTTCGCACTGAAAACTAAAAACATCCTGAGGTGCTCTTCTTGTTTGTTGCATTGCCTGCTCAATCTTAGTAGTATATCCTTGCAATTTCACCTCACTGTCCCCAAAATATCTCTGACCATACTCCGTTGTGCCCCTCAGATACTTGAGCACATATTTTGTTGCTACCTAATGCTTCTACCTTGACTCCACCATGAATTGATTCAAGGTATTCATTGCAAAACATGTATTTTGTTTGTTGACCAAATACACTGGACCAAATACATCAAAGAACTTATCAACTGCTTGTACAATGTGGGATCTGTAGAAAAATTATGATCTGCACCCTTAACCCAGTTAACAAGTTTGCATGTGTTTATTTAGACCCAACCCACATGTTTTGTCATGCTGATATAAATTTCAGAATGCATTAATTGTAAACATTAAAAGAGTACTTCTACTCTTTTTCACTTTTCCCATCAGCTGAAATTAATACAAAATTTAGGCAAACATTCAAGCATGTGAGCCACCACTAGTTTTTGGTCAAGGTGACCTTGGAAAAACCCCACAGCTTCTTGCGGTAAACCGGCCTTCAAAGGAGGATTTTATTGCTTGAGAAAATTAGTCAAAGTACATAAATAAATCACAGTACTTATCTCCCTGAACAGCTGAAGCATTAAATGCAAATTTGGAAATTTGTGCCCATTGATATTTTTAAAGTTTCACAAAATACATGCCTAGAAATTTTCTACACTTTCCCATAGCTCAGCTCCTCAATTTTTGTGCCAGAATTCTGCCTTGATTTCTATGCCAAATATGTATCAATTCTGTGCTGGTAGGTGACGGCAGTGCCTCAAAATTTGTGCCAGGTGACAGTTAGAACCCTTCTCAAAAATCAAGTTGCCTGTTGCAGTAGTCCCAACAAATTCTGCCCCAATTTTCGGGCCAGGACAGTGCATCAACCTCCCTCAAATTTCGTGCCCAGGTGCCCCAAAATTCGTGCTGCAAATGGCTGCCGTGTTCCTCGATTTTCATGCCTCTCTTCTCCTTGAAATTTGAGCTGCTCTTCCTTGATTTCCGTGTTGCCTCCTTTCCCTCGAAATTTGTGCCATATCTCCTCTCTCTTCCTTGTAATTTGAGCCTCCTATCTCTGCTGCAAATTCTCCTTGAAGTCTTCCTCTCTTCTTCTCCTCATGCTCTTTCAAGAGTGAAGTGAAGAATGAGCCTCTCTTTTCTCCTTTTGTCTCTTAGAAAAGATCGAATCCCTAAACCTAGGTTCCAATGGATGAGATTTATTCTCCAAATCTGAAGATGTGTTTTTGAGATTAACTCTCTCAATTGGCCCCCCACTCCCCACCCACACATTGGCCCACCACCCGACCTCCCAACATTGGCCCATTACTTAAAAGCCTCCTTAACCTTTTCAGTATGTACCGTTTTTTATTTTTTCTCATAAAGTGATTTTTCAACTCACTTTAATATTAGAAAAGTACACTTAGTATTTTACACAAAGTCACTTTATAAAGTACAAGTGATTTTAATATAAGAAGTACATGGTACAACACTTTTAAGTATCTTTTGCACACATGGCATTAATATAACTCATAAATGTTGCCAAGACAAAAGTAATTAATGTGTCTACTAGGCTAAAAGGGATAAATGCCTAGTAACACCTCTTATTTCCAACACTCCCTCTTACCGAGGAAGGTGTTGTTCACCACTTCCATCCTGTCTCTGAAGAAAACATGCTTGACTCTTGGCAAAGATTTGGTGAGAATGTCTGCTACCTGTTCATCAGTGGATATATACTCAAACTTCACTGCCCCTCGTTGAACCTAGTCCTTGATGAAGTGGCATCTAATCTCTATATGCTTTGACTGAGTGTGAAATAATGGATTCTCAAAGAGTTTAATACAACTTTGATTGTCATAGTAAATCGTAGTTGGTGTCAACATTTGACCAAATAATCCATGAAGCATCTTGTGAAGCCATAATGCCTTGCACCCTGCTTGACTAACTGCCATATACTCTGCCTCTGCGCTGCTCAATGCCACTGACTTCTGTTTCCTGCTGAACCATGACACAACTGTCAAGCCCAATGAGAAACAACATTCGAAAGTGCTCTTCCGATCACTGACACTGCCAACCCAATCTGAGTCTGTGCAACCAATCAATCTGACTCCATCACATTTGACATAGTCCAAACCATAATCCATTGTGCTCTGCTAGTACCTTAACACATCTTTTGCAGCCACCCAGTGTATTCTCCTAGGCTCCATCATAAACTGACTCAATGAGTTGACTGCAAAACAAATATCCAGTTTAGTGTTGATCAGATACATCAATGACCCAATTAGCTGTTGATACAAAGTGGGGTTCACCAACTTGGAATCAACATCATGCAACTTCTTCCAGTTGGTGATCATAGGAGTAGCCATAGGTCTGTAATCATCCATCCAGAATCTGTTCAAGATATCTCCTGCATACCTGCCTTGGCCCACAAAGATATGCCCATCATCTTGCCAAACCTCCAACCCCAGAAAGTAATGCATCAACCCCATATCAGTCATGTCAAACTTTGAAGCAAGATCTCCCTTCAAGTGTTGGATGAGACTGTCCTCCCCTGTAATAAGTAAGTCATCCACACACAGTACCAGAATGAGTGGATCATCACTTACCAATATAAAGTATAGGTCCAGATTTGCGTCACTCTTCTGGAAACAAATTTGCTGCAAGTAGGCATCTATCCTCTTGTACCATGCCCCAGTGCTTGCTTCAACCTATAAACATGAGACTCCTTCCCATGCACCTCAAATCCCTCAGGTTGCTCAATGAACACCTCCTCCTGTATAACACCATTGAGAAAGGTGGTCTTCACATCCATTTGGTGAATCCTCCATCCCATCTCGGTTGCTATAGATATCATAGTATAACGAGCAATCGATGCAAAGGTCTCATCATAGTCAACTCCCTCTATTTGTGAGAACCCTAGTGCCACAAACCGAGCTTTGAACTTCTCAATGTTGCCATCTACAACATGTTTGACCTTGTAGAGCCACTAGGAAGTCACAATGGGCTTCTTGTCAGGATGTGGCACTACCTCTGAGACATCATTTTTCATGATAGAGGCATACTCCTTGACAAAGCCACCCAACCTCTCTAGTGGTCTACTCTCCTGTACTGACCACTTGGGTCTCCCCACTACCTCCTGAGCCTCCTTCAAGGTCTTCCAAAACCATCTTGGCTTCCTATTCCCTATAGTAGTCTCTTGTCGTTGTAGGGGAAAATCCTCAACTAGTGCCTTTCCTCCAGGTGAGGAAGACTCTGAAATAACCAAAGGAGATCCTGAGCTTTGAGATACTGTGCTTGATGAACCTGCACCAGGTGATCTAGTACTAGGTGAGATTGTGCTTTGTGAACCTGTCACCCCTGAAGAAGGTGAACCTCCTGATCCTGATGTACCACCCGATGCTCTTGAAATCTGTATTGTGGCCCCTTGCTGAGGAGGTTGCTGCTCTACCTGATCAACCTTTCGAGACCTCCTCAAAGCCCTCTCCTCCTCAAATGTCACATCCCTCCTTAGGACTGTCTTCCTATGTGCAGGTAGATATATGCGGTAGGCTCTGTTGGTCTCGCTGTAACCCACTAGGATACCCCTCTCTGCAATGGGTTCCAACTTCGTATTCTTCTCCTGAGTGGTGTGTGAATATGTAAGACACCCAAATATCCTAATGTGCCCAACTTCTTGCTTCTTGCCGGTATACACCTCTTCAAGAGTGTTGTTCCCCAAGACTCTGTGTGGGCTCTTATTTTGCAAATAAACAACAATGTTACATGCCTCAACCCACAAGAATAAAGGTAAACTCTGGTCATGCAACATCGCTTTAGTTGCACCTACAACGGTCTTGTTCTTCCGTTCTTCCAGCCCATTTTGCTGAGGGTTATAAGGTTGTCTCTGCAGAATTGTACTCACCCCCATTGGCTGATCTCAACACCTTGATTTGCCTTCCTGTCTGGTTCTCCAGGAAGACCTCATCCTTGGTCTTCAGGAAGTAAATCTAGGTCCTCGTGGAGTGGTCATCAATGAATGTCACATAGTACTCATATCCACTCAATGAAACATGGGACATAGGAGCACATACATCAGAATGAATCAAGTTAAAGATCCCTGCAACTCTGCTTTCACTACTCTGGAAATGTGACTTGGTGTACTTTCCCAAAGTACACCCCCTGCACACATCATGATGCTCTTAGCTGAAGTCAGGAAACCCTGTAACCATCTCCCTCAACATCTTGAAAGCTCCATGGTGCAAGTGAGCCATCCTCCTGTGCTACAACTCACATAAATCACTGCTACTGGTCTGTGCTACCATAGCTTGAAGAGGTTGAAACATGAGTCTGTATAGTCTCCCTCTACGAAGTGAAGAATGAGCCTTCCTTTTCTCGTTTTGTCTCTTAGAAAAGATTGAATCCTTAAACCTAGGATCCAATGGATGAGATTTAATCTCCAAATCTCAAGATGTGTGGTTGAGATTAACTCTCTCAATTGACCCCCTTCACACATTGGCTCCATTACTTAAAGTTTTCTATTTCTTTTTTCAAGTTGTTTATTTTTTCTATTTTTCTCATAAAGTAATTTTTCAACTCACTTTAATATTAGAAAAGTACACTTAGTACTTTACACATAAAGATACTTTATAAAGTATAAGTGACTTTAATATAAGAAAAAGTACATGGTGCAACACTTTGAAGTATCTTTTCCACCCATGATATTAATATAACTCATAAATGTCACAAAGACAAAAGTAATTAATGTGTATACTAGGCTAAAAGGGATAAATACCTAGTAACACATCTCCTTGATACTATTTCCAACAGGATCCACCAACTCTGAATATGAAACTATCACCTTCTTCATTGAGCCGAGAGTCTCATTCTACAACACAATGTAAAGGCAATGTGTAAGTAAGTCCTTCCATATTAAAATAAAAATAAAATATTCTCAAAATAGAAAAGCAGTGTGAGCTATGCTATGTATATTTATTTAGTTGTACATATGGCTTTATATAATTTCATCTAAAGTAATTAGAAGTTAAAAAAAATATATGAGATGTTTAAACCTTGTACATTTCAAAAATATTTTAACACGTCATATCAACTTCATATATATCTTATATAGAAAAAATGTTAGAAGAAAATATTTTAATGGTGTATAGAATAAAATATCCAATGTGCGTTATGAATAAAATATTTTAATCTGAATTAATATTGACATATACTTAAAAAATTAAAATATATTAATAACGAAAAAACCAGTTTAATGTGCACTAATAAAATGACTCAATGAACATGTTATGTAATCTCTATAACATCAAAAATACAATTTAAACAATAAAAAATTACACATTGTTTTGTGCACTCTAAAATAAGTTTGCACGTGAAGAAATTTGATCCCTCTCGGCTCATGTTAGATCCGTGGTTAATGTGGATCTATGCTAGTATTGGTGATCGTGGGTCTGTCCATAGGTTTGCAATCCTATATCCAAAATCTCTTCAGGTTCTAAGCTGCATAGTTACCCTACTCAAGAAATATCTCCCTTGGTTTCAACTTTCTGCCAAGTCTCCAAAACCAAGAAGTAATACATCATGCCAATGCCCCTTATCTTGAACTTAGCTGCCTTATCTGTTTTGCATCCTGTGATGAGCTTCTATATACCTATGAGAAACAAGTCATCTACATACAACACCAAAATAAGTAGATCGATATGGCCAAGGATCAAGTTTCCCTCACCTTTGAGAAGCTCATGGTTCCCATGCAATTCCTTAGTTCCTTTCTGTAATCTCTCTTTCTAGTAGTATCAAGAATTTAGTTCTTTGCAATGAGGACAATGTTTGGGGTAGCTATAGGGAAAATATACACTTCATGCCCTGGGATTTTGGCAAGGTGGTATTTTAAATGGGTGATTCCGCCAAACATTTCCATTCCACATAGCTCGCAACTCAACTTTGTTCTATGATCATCCTCACATGGTTCACGATACTTCCACATTTGGTCCAATGGATTTGCCATTTAAAATTTTTAAATTTTGGTCCTACGACATAGAACAAATGTAGAAATTTAAAAAAGGGTAAGAAGAGGCAGACTCTAAATTTGTACTAATCTTGGAAACAAGGAAAAGGAAGACAATTTTTTTTACATACGTGGAAATATGGATATGGTATACTAGAGTAAGTCTCCAATCCAAAGTGCTCAGTTGATGGCAAATAAAACTATGAATTTTTCCTTGTTTGTTTGATGAAAAATGGTCACAAGACTCACACAACCCTTAGAGCTCAATCTCAGCGAAAAAAATGACCCTAAAAAACCCAAACTAGAACTTCATATCGCCTTTTCTGCTAGCAGGGCGATCATTTTTGTTTGGCTCAGGATAATTTTGAAATTGTTGCGATAATTTTGACTGGGCAAATTATTGCGATAATTTGAGACGATACTATCGGCAAGTCCGATTTTGGTGATAATACTGCGGTAATTTCAATATTATTGCGATATGCGCAACTATGCTTTTGGTAAAGTCCATACTAATTAAGTATCCATTGATCTTGAAATACTATGTGACCGATGCTTGCTTAAGTCTGTGTAATGCCTTCTTAAACTTGCAAACATGGGACTCCTTCCCATGTATCTCAAAGCCTTGAGGTTGCTGAGTTGCTCTATGTACACTTATTTCTTAATGATCCCATTAAGGTATGTTGTCTTCACATCCATTCGATGTATCCTCAATTCCATAACCAAGACAATAAACATAACAACTCTAATAGAAGTGTACTTGACGGTTGGAGCAAAAGTCCCATCATAGTCCACTCCCTCTTTCTGGGAGAACCCTTTCGTGACAAACCTTGCCTTGAATTTCTCAATGCTGCCATTTGCAACATGCCTACTTGCAACTCACAATTGATTTTCCTTTTGGCTTGCACTATGTTCGAAACACCATTTTTTATGATGGAGGTGTACTCTTCCAATATGGCTTCTCACCATACTTGCTTGTCTGCTGCATCCTAAAAACTAGAGGGCTCTGAATCAATGATGGTGCGCATCAATGCCATATAGTTGGGAAACTTCTTCGGAGGACTGCTCTACTTGAATGTGCCCTTAGGAGCCTCAACATACTCCTCAACGTCCCTTAATGTCTATGTCAGCCATTGAGGTCTCCTGACAGAATCAGAAGGGGCTAATGTCTCCTCCTCCTCACTTGAAGATTGACTTACTAAATTGGAAACTGTGTGTTGGGTGACCTATGGCTTCATACTAGTGAATGCCTCCTTTGGTGTCTTGACCTCTAAGAGTCTGTGCAGACACTTGTTTAGGATGTAGACTGCCGTGTTGCATGTCCTGTGGGTTTTACGATATTGCTAGCTCCCTCTTGATTCCTGCGTGCTTGTACAAGTTCTTGAAATCGTTGGAGGTATACTCATCCCTATTATCTGATCTCAAAACCTTGATCTTCTTTCCTATCTGGTTCTCAGCAAGAGCTTTGAACTCTTGAAATCTGCTGAACACCTCATCCGTGTGATTTTCATTAGGTAACTGGTAATGGTGTCAGATCTGGTTGTCTCTATGGATCAGAGTTTGTTTTGCAAACTCATCTTCCTGTTAATATTCTCACTCTGGTGGAGGCGTACTAGTGCTTCGAAGATCTCCTTAGTAGTGTTCTCAGATATGCGAGAAATCAATTGATCTTTAATGGCATCCTTGATTATCCCTTGGCTTTTACCTAGTCTTTGCTGTGTGCTTCCCAATGGTACAGATCTGTTGGTGGTGTTGCTGCATCTTTCACGATGCCCCACAGATCATTCTCTTCCAACAAGAGAGTAAACCTGGAAAGTACCTGACTTTCCAAGATAGAAAATTAGAGGCACCATCCAATATGTCCTGGAAGCTGAGGCTAGCTGATGCTATCTTTGATCTGCACACACATTGCTAATTTTCAATCTTTTAACAAAAGTAGCTATGTTACCATGTCATTTTCCAAACTCTAGGTGATTGCTGTCGTATGCTTCTTTATTAAATAAATCAGATCTTGAAGCTACTCAATAGCAAATGAAAATCTGAGCATGTATCAATGACACAGATGGCTGGGAAATACAGTGGAAGCATAACAAAATTAATTTCTCACACACATAGGTAGTAATTACTCCAAATTAGCTTTTCATTCCATTGGAAAAACTAACAAGGAAACCTTTATATGCTGCTCCAAAAAACACCATACATGGATGCCAAAAAACACTTTAACTGAGCTTGCTGAAAACCTAGAAATAGCAGAAAACCGCTGTATGATTTACAAGACAGCTTGTATGATTTGTTCGTACAACTGTATGGACCTGTATGAACAACTGTATGGAACTGTGCGGACCACTGTCTCATACTGCATGCTGCCTGCTAACGTCTTTTCCTTGACTGCCTTCTCTCTCTGTCTCTCTCTTGCTCAACTGCTCAAGCGTGTGTAATAGCTTTGACCCTCTACCATGCCTGATTTTTGTAGTTTTAGTGGAGAATCTACTTCTAAGACTACTCTTAGATTATGTACAATTCTCTACTCAACTACTAAAAATAAGACTTCAACTTTTTTGCCAAGTGAGTTAAAATATAGAATTACTTTTCAAAAATGACTCTTCCAAAAATATCTTGACTTACTTGTTGCATGGTCACAATGAACATATGTGAAAGTTCCTATCTGAGCTATAATTCATAGCATATTATTACAGCTATAACTTAATATATTAGTTTAAATCACCAAAAAATATATATATATATATTTATATATATATATACACAAGCAAGGTTGCGGGAGCGCTCCCTCCCCCCAATCCCGCTCCCAATCCGTGGTGCTCTCGACCAAAAAACTGCTCCCTGCTTTTTTCGGGATTGAGGTCGGGAGCGTCGCTCCCGCCGCTCTAGGAGCGACTTTTCCAACTGGGGAGTGGTCGAGGAGCGATCGCTCCTGACCGCTCCCCTGTTGGAAAAGTCGCTCCCGAATGGCGGGAAAAAAGGGAGAGAGGGAAGGGGGGGCGGGGGAATAAATAGACCCTCTTCCCTCCCATTATTCACTTCATCCTATTGAGAAAGAAAGAGAATTTGGAGAGAGAGCAAGAGAGTTTGGAGAGAGTTTGAAGCAAGGAGAGGAGCTGGGTGAGAGAGGATCTTGGAGGAGTTTGAAGAGCTTGCAAAGGGAGATCGGAGCTTGGGATTGGAGGCCAAGGAGGTAGGATCTACATTCTAATCCAACATTTTATTATTATTCATTGCTAAATAAATAAATAAAAAAAATTCTCTATTTCCCATTCACATTCCCATTCCATTTTTTTTGTAGATTCAAAACTTCAAATTTCAAACATCATGGTTATATTGCCAGACATTTTCTTCTTCTTGGTTCCTTTTTTGGTTATTATGGTGTTGGAGAGTAGAAAAAGGAGGGTTGAACATGAAGAAGGGGATGAAGAAGTGGATGAAGAAGGGGATGATGAAAACCCCGAAGAGGAGTACCTTGGTGAGGAGGAAATGGAGGAGAGTGAACATGATTCAGCTCAAAAAACCAAACAAGACCAAACCCCATTCTGGAAATATGTTACTAGGCCTGAAGCAGGGAAAAGGGGTGGAACCACTAAATTTCACTGCCCCCATTGCAACAATAATCACACAAGTTCTTACAACCGTACCAGAAAGCACCTCTGTGGGAAAAGGCCATGGGATGGAGATAAACAAATAGGAATCAAAACTTGTGCAAGTGAGTCAGCAACAGGGAGAGCCAAATACATAAGGGAAGAGAACGAAGCCCAATACAAATCTAAAAACTCAAACGGTTTCTTTGAACCAAGTTCACAATCACATGCACAAAGAACTCCTTCAACATTCTACCATGACAGTGGATATGGAGGCACAGGGTCACCAAACATCTCTTTAAAGCATAGAACCATATTAGATTTCTTTTATGAAGGGTGTAGGAATGATGTGGATTCAAAAGTTTACCGGTTTCTCTATGCATGTGGGATACCATTCAATGTTCTTCGCTCACCTATTGGCATGAAATGGTTTCTGCCATAAATGATGCCCCTAAAGGATACAAGAGCCCCGAGTATGACAAGGCTAGAACTGTTGTACTTGATCATGAAAAAGCAAAAATATCACATTCTTTGAGTAGTATGACAAATTCTTGCACTGAGCATGGGGTGTCCATTGTATTTGATGGATGGACAAATGTAAAAGGCAAGCCATTGATAATTGTTCTTGCTGTGTCTGTTAGTGGTGCCATCTTTCTTTCAACATATGATTACTCAGACAAGATCAAGACCGACATCAACATTGCAGAACCATTACTTGAAACAATTGAACGTATTGGGCCATACAATGTCATCCAAGTCATCACTGATAATGCTGCTAATTGTAAGGCAGCGGGAGCAATTATTGAGGATAAATACCCCAACATATTTTGGTTTGGGTGGTTGGTTCACATAATGAACCTTTTGATGCATGATATTATTAAGAACAAAAACCAACAATACAATGGATTGGTGATTTGTACAAGAGAGGCAAACAAATGATAAAATTTATTACAAATCATAGCAATACCCATGGGATTTTCCGTAGTCACTCAAGATTGGGGCTGTTGAAGATTGCGAAGACTAGATTTTCTAGCTATTACCTCACCTTCAGGCACCTTTTGAAGGTAAGAGAGTCATTAGCTAGCATGGTATCAAGTTCGCACTGGTAGGTATTAAAGGGAAGGGCTATAAATGCAATTGACAAGCAAGGTTTTGAACAGGCGCAGGAGACTGCTCTTGATGGTTAGTTTTGGGCACACGTGAGGCAAGTATTGGAATTCACCAAGCCCATTTATCACATGATTCATTTTGTAGATATAGATAAACTATTGATTGTGGAGGTTTATGAGCAGATGGATACCATGTTGGGGCAAATAAAAGATATTGTTTAGAAAGATGATCCCAACTTGTATACACTGATTCACAATTTTGTGTGTACACAATGGAATAAACTTAATGTTCCACTACATGCCTTGGTGTATATCCTTACGCCAAAATACTACCCTCCATATTGGTTGGGCCAACCTGCACCTGAGGGTGGGGCTAGGGTCAAACCCCATATAGATCCAGAGGTATCTACAGGATATATGGAAGCATTAGACAAGTTGGTACTTGATAGGGAGGAATGTGCTAATCTGCGTCTTGAATTAGGCAGATACTTAAGTTGTATTGGTTTGTTTGGTTCTTTGCATGCAATGGAAGATAGAGATAGATTTGATGCTCTCACATGGTGGGAAGAATATGGCGGCATGGGACTTTTGCCAAAATTGGCAAAAAATGTTCTCTCACAAGTTGTAAATACTTCTTCTGCAGAGAGGTGTTGGAGCACCTACAACTTCATACATAATGTGAAAAGAAACAGACTCAATGAAAACCGGGCAGAAAGCTTGGTTTATGTGCACTACAACTTGAGGTGGTAGAGTCATTACTGTGATTGGGCTTTTGAGGATCCAACATATAAAATTTGGGACAACAACCCAGAGGATGATAATTTCGAGGATGGCACTATACATCTTGAAGAACTGGAAACATAACTTATGAGTGAGGAAGATGAAGTGACAACCATGCCACCCCTACCATCTAGTAACAGTGCTCGAGTTCCAAGTCTTGTTCCTTTGCTGTCACTGTCTCCATGTACATCCACACGTGGAGGGCATTTGCCTTCTGGTTCTGGTCGTGGGACTGTGTGGGAGGAGACTGCTAGAAGACCACCACGACCTGCTCAGTATTTAGACATTATTCGTGGTGGCAAGAGGAAGATGTAGATGATAGATTTACTTGTGTCTTTTCTAGTTTCTAGTAGTTTTTATAACTACTGACTCTTTCATATTTATTATGATATTTTTTGTAAACAATATATGACAATTTAAGTTTGAAGTTGGCAATTTTAACTCATTGGTAATGAATTATGAATATGATGCTTCGTGAAAGTTGTTTCATTTCATTTCATGTTAGATATTATTTGTTGTAATGGTTGCACTTAGCTTACATATAGAACTTTGGTGATCAATGATGATAAATGTTGTATATTGAATTTTGAAAGCTTGAAACTTTAAGATTGATGAATCATGATTCACGAGACTCAATATGTTGTATGTTACTGACTTGTGGACGTGGTTGATGAAGATTATAACTTCTAGATGATTGTTGTTATATGATTCAATCCTATGTCACAAGGTTTGTCGAACTTTAACCTTGAGGTTCGAATTTGGGCGAACCTCATCGAACCTCATAGCCATTGACCAAGTCCATAGATCAAAACTCATAACCTCTTAGTAGTTTCCATGTTCGTGATAACATTTTTGATGTTCATTGCTGTTGATTTCTTACTATTGAATCTTATAATTCATTATATATATATATATATATACGAACCTAGTGGTGAACTTCATCCGAACCTCATCAAAAAATTCGAACTCAAACCAACCTAATGATTGTCGAACCCAAACTCGAACCCGAACCATGTGACATTGGTTCAATCTATGTTTTTTTATGTTTTCTATATCTAATTCATCATTCTACATGTTTTGTTGACATATATGTATCACAATAAAATAAATAATAAATAATAAATATAATATATATTATATATATATATAATTATATTATATATATATATATATATATATAAACACTTTGCGATTCGCTCCCAAACCGGGAGCTTCTGAAAATGTCGCTCCCGCTTTTGCTCCCTGTTTTCGCTCCCGCTCCCAAGTAAACTTGTATACAAGTAATAGTTAAGTATTAATGTGTATGTGTGTGTATAATAAGCAATGTTGTGAAAATCGTGATCGGGATTAAATTGGCGCAGGGAACAAATCGGAAAAAATCGGAAAAAATCGGGAAAAAATCGTTTGGTACAAAAATATTCTTTTTTTTTTTCAATTTTTTTAATATCTAAACCATCTACAACATAAAATAAATACATTGACACATAAATATGATAAAAAACTAATATATAAGATGTTTTAATATCATTTCTAGTGCTAAAATCACACATAACATTGAATCATGTCCTGAATAGTAAGTCCTGACTCCCGAGTCCCAACTCAGCCTCAAAATATCAACAAAAAATATGATAATGTATCTCATCATGTCATAATGTCATATACAATAAAATGAAAGTCTAATCCTATTGATTTTTTATGCCCCTCTTGCGAGAAAATGCCACAGCGTTCCCTTTCCCTCTAGATGTAGATGCTGGTGCCTGTGCTGGTGGAGATGGCAGTGGAGTTTGATGTGCTCTAGAAGCTGAAGAACTAGAAGTCGGAGCTATAGGAGGCAGACCACGTCCTCGACTGGTGGCAGGGGTAGCCTGGGCAGGGGGTGTCACCTGGAAACATTACAATCTCCCAATCCTGAAATCCTGAAAAACTGATAAGTCTGCTGGATTTTAAATGAAATCTAAAATTCTACTTTCTCCATATGAAATCCAATGAGGTCGGAACCACTCTCAAACATCCTGAGTCATTTCATGGTAATGTTAAAAATTTAAGTAAAAGGATGAAAATGAAGATTAAGGAGAATGTCACTTTTACTTTGAGAATTTAACATTACCATGAATAGCATATCCATACTAGGGCCTAGACTTGATCATTAAGCTGCCCCACTAAAAAATTATTTGTTTCTTTCAAAAAAAATTGTATGAAAAAACCCAAAAAAATATTATAGAACTATGTTGTCGCGACCCCCGGCGATTTTTTAAGTTTTTATCGCGATTTTTTCGTTTTTATCGCGATTTTTTTTATAAAATTGCCGATTTTTTCAATAAAAATCGGCAAAAAAAAATCCGGCGATTTTTTCGTTTAATTATTACGATTTTATCGGCAGAGGGAAAAAATCGCGATTTTCACAACACTGTAATAATAAGTAACTTTATAAATAATTAATTATAAGTAGAACTTCAGTGTAAAATTACCTTATAGATATTTAGATATATATAAAAATTAGGTCTTTAATCTAACTAATTCCCATTTAATTTACAATTTTTAAGTATTAAATTATACCTTTTAACCAACTAATAACGTAATCACCATTTAAAATATTTCATTTTATTTTTATATATATATATATTACTCTTTATTTTAACTTTCTGTAATATATTGTTTTTTATAACTAACTATCAACCTATATATATATATATTATATAATATATATATATATAAGTTTAGGTCGTTAATCTAACCATTCCCATTTAATTTACATTTTTTTAAGTATTTTAAAACAACTAATAACGTTTACCCCATCTAAAATTATTTCATTTATAATTTTATATATTAATTTATGTATTTAATTTAACTTCTAGTAATTATAGTTATTATTAATCTAAATTAGGTTTAATCTAACTAATTCCCATATCATTTACAATTTAAGTATTAAATTTTACCTTTAAATAACTAATAAATAAACACCATCTAAAATTATTCATTTATATATTTTTATATATTTTAAGGTATGGTAACCGATGATAACTAGCTTCCTTTAAATTATCAAATTGACTTTTTGACTCTGGTCCCTAAGTTAAAATTAGCCGTTGGTCAAGATAGCTGTTGGAGGCTCTGCTCAGACTATTTAACATGCAAAGCTGGATTTGTTTCTTCAACTTGTCCTGACGATGAACCACACTGGTTGGTTCGAAACGCGTCGACAAAGGTCTTTCTTTATGTGATTTACGCCGAAGTTCTACTTATAACTATTATGGCTCACAGAAGCCTCAATTCAACAAATAATTAATGTATTAGATTAATTTTCACTTATATAAATAAACATATATTTTAACTATCAAATTTTATACCTTGTTGAATTTTATTCTAAAAATTTTAATGTTGATTTTTTGTTGAACTTCAAGGTTGTTGAATTTGAATTCGAACCTGAACCACCTGACTTAGATGATAACCCCATTGGAAAAGGACTTCAATTGCTTAAATTATTGCCTGAGAAAAAACATGTTCAAATGTTTTGTTTTCATGAATTTCCCATTTATTGCTGCTATGGTTTTGAGTAGAAGCAAGTGCAAAATTACTATGTGATTATTATATTGGAAATATGGCCCCAGCAAATTGGAATTTGAATCTTGTTAAATATTATTCATGGGACATAATTTTTTAGCATGCAATAAATTGTGCATTGACATAGGCTAATGTTGAAGCATTTTTGGCATGGTGATGTTAAAGCAATTTCAGCTTTGTGATTGTGGTTGCAATCCATGTAATGGCAGAAAACAGCATAGTGGAATTTTTTTTGTTTAAGATGTTTGAGGATTTGGGACTTCTTAGTAGTTTCTAAATCACTTTCATGGGAAGAGAGCTGCATATTGGGTAGTAAGTTGAGCATGAATGTAGTGGCTAGCCTATTAATGGCAAGACAATTTTGGCATAATGACAGTATGCTGATTTTTAACGTGTGTCTGTGGGGTTAGTTGTAAGTTTGGAAGGGCATCACATTCTTGAGGTTTTTACATCTGTAAACTAATATAAATCTTAGTAAGTAAAATTGTGATGGCTGTATTCAAACAAACATTTTTATTTTAGTAGATAGCTCTAATCCTGTCTTAAATCTTGATTATAGTGTTTTTTCTGCAGTTAACGTATATGTGCCGAAAGATAGAGTCACTGGACTTCATCAGGGCTATGGCTTTGTGGAGTTCCGCAGTGAAGAAGATGCAGATTATGTGAGTATGGTCCTAGTGTCTTTTTCCCAATGCTAAATATGTTTGAAATAAGCTCTTTTTCTTTGAGAGTTAGCTTTCTACAAGGTTTGTAAGGGAAGCAATTCTCATTAAATTTGATCCCTCATCGTTTTAATATTGCAGGCCATCAAGATTCTAAATATGATCAAATTACATGGGAAGCCAATACGAGTTAATAAGGTGCATTTTTATGACTGCAACTGCTTAGACTCACTCTTTTTTTCTCTTGTGATACTTTCTTGAAAGAGTATTCATATGTTATCTGTTTTAGTTTAATCCTTTCTTGAAATAGTATTCATATGTTGTCTCTTCCAATGTTTAATAACTCAGAACCAGCCTTCAGTTGGAATCAGCCAATGACTTAGTTTATGAACTAGTTTACTAAAAAATACAAAAAATATAAAATAATTAACTAAAAAATGTACTCATGTATATCAATAAAAATCAATATCATTAGAGGCCAAATATGCAAAATCTTCTCATGTATAATGTGAATATAGGAAAATGGCATCAAGTGAAATATATTTCTGAAACAAAATACATAAAGAACGAGGTTCTAAATGGAATTTAGTCTAAAAGTCAGCTTGGTACAAGCTACTAGCCTACTACATGTGAATGATCAATTGATCAATGATGAAGCTCATCAGCACTATTGGAAATGGAATCGTTAGCATGAAATACAAAATTGTCCGGTATATTGGGCTTGTTGGATACCTTGGGGACCCGGACCTGTGCAGTAGTTGGTAGCAACACAATTAGTGCTTACCATGATTGGTGCTACTAGTGGATCATCATTTGAACCCATCCACACCTATTTGTAATCATCAAACTTTGTCAAGTGAGTCTCCTCTCCCTATCTAGAGGATGGATCAATATCCATCCCAAACAATGGGATTTGTATCAATGTTTATTTTCCACGATATTGGAGTCTAGGTTAGAACCTTACAATCAATGACGCTACAATCCAAGTATCACAACAAACTACTTTGCACAGTGGAACAAGACATAGCAGTAAGTCAACACGTACACAAATATGGACAACGCTTTACAAATTTTAACTGCCCAACTTTGTTATATTTGTTGGAAACACTGAGAGGGGGGGGGGGGGTGAATCAGTTTTTCTTAGCAGTTAGCACTTTTAATATTTTTCATAGCGTTAATTAATGTTCAGTTATTAATATTATTGTTCTCTTTAGATAATCATAAACATATAACAACAATAAACAACACGATACAACAATGCAAAAGATAAAACAATAGACGGACAAATTTTTAGGTGGGAAATCCCCTCCAAGTAAAAAACCACCAAACTCTTCTTAGTAATTGTCTTCTTCTCCTTTCAAAAGAAATATTAATTATTAAGATTTCAGCTACATTTGAAGAAGGCGTCAACTCTCTAATTCATAGGCTACAACCTGTAGGATGCTACTACAACCTAATACTTGCTGCAACCAAAAGGACAACCCAACGCCTTGTGAGTTAGGCCACAACCTGACGAGTGGCCTAACACTTTGCTTACCAGCTGTTTTCGGATGGATGCTTCGTCACCCTGTAATTTATGAGCCCCAACTGAAAGGGCGCCACAACGCCCTGTGCAGGCCACAACCTACCACCACCTTGAAGAGTTCTCAGGCCACAACTTGAAGGTGTCTCCAATCACCTGCCTTGCACCACCCTACCACCATGAAGAGTCGACGGACCACGTTTCACAATTTTCAGATTGGATCCCCATGTGCTCTGAATTAATAGAAGAATACTATAAAGAAGATACTGCTATAACCCGTCAAATTTTGGTAGCCACTGACCACAGTGCACAACACTGTCCAAATTGATCACTACACAAAGTTGCTCATCAAAGCCTTATTGCTAACACTGCCAAGTCAACTAACCACTGCACAAGCTGACCACTGTACAACCTGTTATCAACTGCACATCACTGCCACTGCTCAATTGCACATCATTTCCACTGAACCACTGCCTGTACAGGGTGTAGTAGAATAATAATAGCTCAAACTAAGATGCCTCAGGTCATCCATATGCCCTGGTAGTAAAGCTCTCAAACTTGGCCCAAAGAGGGCTACTGACATATGTCTTATCACTTCTAATTACTGTTCATACCCTGTTATCCATCTTCACGTCAATAAGTTGTACAACAAAATGAGATTTCCCTAAAGACCTGCTACCATTTAAAGTCATGCCATTATGATGGTACACCCTCTAGGTCATCACTACAAGATACATAATCCAAACCTATATTAAGTAGGTCAAGGTTGTATGTCAATATGTCAAATTGCATTCATCACAGTTCTATTGATATCAAGTCAAAGTCAAAGGTCAACTTCATTATGCCAAGTGTCTAGACATATCATATCTATGAGTCAAGTTAATGTATCAATGTGTCAATGTGTGTCAAGTCAATCAGTTCAGATGATGTCATTTTCATTTCATTATTTAATGTATCAAGTCACTAAATGTGTATCAGTTCACCAAAGATTTGCTATCACTGTTATATTATATTATACAGTCTCATGTCGTAGATCATCAAGTCAAGGTTCAGACTTAAGCCTGTCATATTACTTCAGTTCTAGGTCATTGTATAATTCATTAGATATATATAATGATTGTCATAGGCATAGTTCTATTGCTTAAATGTTCAACAACTGTTTACATCAATGATCCAAGTGTTGTGGCTAACATGAGGTCACAGGTGATGTGCACATCTATACTTAAGGAACTATTTTGCTTTGTCTTACAAGATCACTATGTCAAGTCAACTCTCAATATGTCAAGCTGTCATACACACAGTTAATGTATATGTTACTGCCCTTGTCACTGATTTTCCTAGGTCAGTCAACAGAAGTTTAGTCACATAAGGTAAGTATCTGTCACTGTACTAGAATTGCAATGAGAGGTTTATAATTATCAGCAATGAGAGGTTTATCAACAAGATGCACATCACTAGTTACTTAAACAAAATTCGAAGTTAATGATTGGCTTAGTGCAAGATACTGATACTCAAATAATGAACCCCTTACAACCAGTGCCTTATGGTGATAAACAATGTCATATAGTGACAACTGTAGGATAACAAACTTCCTTTCACTATACTTAAAACAAACCTAGACAAACCCAACAATTCTCATTAACACAGTCAACTTAATGTGTCAAATAAGGTAATTGTATTAGTGTTAATGTCATATTACAAACTGCTGTAGGTGACTGAGGTTCTGACTTCTTCTTTAAGATGCATATTTTAGAAATCAAATGAACTTGCAAGGGCATTCATGCATGTATGAGTCCTAGAGTTTCAATTTTTCTAGATTTGACACTTAAAGGAGACCCAGGTCTTTTAACTTCATTCTGCTGACAAGGAAAACGGTCTTGTATTTAAGCCCTAACAGACTTTAGATTAGTCCCAAAACCAGACCGAAGACTGAGACCTAAATTCTAAACAGCCCTAAGACACTGCACAACTCTTAAACCAAACCCCTAAAGGGATTTTAAGACCTCCACTGCCCTTGTGTATTCCTGTTAGCTCTTCGCTCCACCTTAACTTTAAGCCCAGGTCATAGAATAGGTTTCACTGTCATAGGATTAAGCCAAGGTTTGAGCCCTTAAAGCCATTGCACAACCACAAATCCAAATATATTTCATTCATAGGTCATTTAAGCCCAAAAGTGGAGACCGCATCCTACAGGATCCCTGCAACAACTATGTAAACAAATTTCCAAAACAAATAGACAAAAAGTTACCCTAGAGAGAACTAGATTCGGTGTCCTGGAGCAGAATTATTCTCACAAATTACCATGCCTTCTTGGAGTAGATTTCATCACTAGAACTAAAGCCGCACTCTTGACATCTTGATCCTCCATTAAAATCTCCAAAACCATAAGTGAACCTAACCCTAACCTCTGCCTGAAGTTAGTTAGCTGCCTCAGAGATCCGAACTTTTTCTGCCTTAGAGATCACGTCTAGGCCGAATATTTCAGAGCATATGTTGTGAAGATTTGATGTGATTTGGAATAAGGTAATGTGTCTCCTTTTATATTTTTTTTGGTTAGGCTAATTAGGGGCTTTCAAAGTTGGATGTTAGAATAAATTAGAGAGTCAAACACCTTTTTATCTTAATAATTATTATTATCTTATCACTTAGATAATCGCCTTTATTCCTAAGCAAACCATTTACATGTTAAGTATGTTTTTGAAGGCATTAGGTCTATTTTAATAAGGCTTTATTAAGGGAATGTTGGAGGAGAAACTTCAAATGTGAATATCTCTGAAACCAAGAGTCCACTCGAGGCATACACATATCACCGGAGACATCTTCTTGATGAGAATCCAATGATGTGGATCTCCTACCCAAACTCATTGATTTGCCACTTCAAAAACCCTCGAAGAAGACGGGGTATGTCCTCAGTCCAGGGAACCCAAACCCTAGGACTTGTGTTTTTGGCCATCCAACAATGGAGTTGTACCCTAGGACTTGGGTTTTTAGCCATCCAACAATGGAGTTGTCAACTTGATGTAATCCGACAATTATTAAGAAGTGTTCATGAACAATTCGACATAAATGACTGGTGTTTTAGTCAAAGTCAAACCCAGTCATACTCCAGGGTTGACATCAATGACAACACCATCCAACAATATTAACAAACTAATAATACAATTGTCGATGGCTCCCGTACCAGGGATAATGCCCTTCATACCTCCACTGATACAAGACTACAACTGGGACTTGGTGTCAACAACTATGCCAGCCAAACTGACTGAACAAGATACATTGACCATTTGGCTGATGTAGCATGCTCTCTCAGCTCCCCTCGGTTGTACCCTGGACACATCTGCCTAGTTCTTTGGCTCTCTATCTGCAGCAACACAACTCTGCCTCTATCAATGAACCAATTACATTAGGTCACTGAACACGACTCCAACTGCTCTCTAGCTGATTGTTAGTCCTTCAATGTATCAACACATCGAGACTTCTGTCGAGTTTCACAACTCTTAGGGTCTTTCTTCCCACTAGTGTCTTCCTATGCTTCCCGATGAAGACACACTTAGGGCACGGAGGACTGTCACCTATCACTACAAGATGTCCTTCTCCAATAATGAACTTGGGCTAATGTGCATCCTTGACCTCCTTTTTTCATCCTTAAAGAATCAATCTTGAGCTCACCCACTTTTGCCTCTACTAACAGTCCTCTTAGTCCTTCAAGAGGATGTACTTAGTGGCTTGGAGCAAGCCACTTCAACCCACCTAACTCCTACTCTTTTGGTCGCTCCAACAACTTTGTTGCACTCCATCAACTCAAGAAGAAGACATACCATCAACTCACATCAACTCACATCAACTCAAGAAGATGACATACCATGTCTTGCAACCTTCTGCTGCTCCTCTTGACCTTGGCATATGTGCAGCTACTGATGATGAATTTTCTCTTAGGGTGTTTTGACCATTGTCCAAATTAAGATTGCTCAACCACCTAGAAAATCACAATTAAAAGAGCACTTACCTCAGATTTGAAGACCCCTTCTGTTGCCTCCAAGCTCGGCTCTTGTGCTACAACAGTCCTGAAGTATTTGGTCTAGTTAGGGCACCAAACCAACCCACAAACAACCCCAAACACTTCATTGTCCCTTGCCAATACTCCTGCAATCCTTCGCTACTACATAAGCCACTCTAGGACTCTGTTACAGTGCTCTTTTGACCAGACCAACCCTTTCTAGGGCTTGGTTCTACTTGTAGTTGCTTTGAAGATTTCAGGTCTATTCAAGCTCGGCTCTTGTGCTACAACAGTCCTGAAGTATTTGGTCTAGTTAGGGCACCAAACCAACCCACAAACAACCCCAAACACTTCATTGTCCCTTGCCAATACTCCTGCAATCCTTCGCTACTACATAAGCCACTCTAGGACTCTGTTACAGTGCTCTTTTGACCAGACCAACCCTTTCTAGGGCTCGGTCCTACTTGTAGTTGCTTTGAAGATTTCAGGTCTATTCAAAGGAGAGACAACCCTCAATGCATGCACAAAACTCTTAGAGAAGCCCTCGACTATCATGACCAACCTCCTCATGCAATTCAGACCTGTCTAAAACACAAGAATATACCAAAAACTCACTCAACCCTAAGTTGTCAGAAACGGCTACCCTAAACCCCAAAATGACGTTTTCCCGTTTCGGATCTGGATCCGCGAACGAAATGCCGGAATTTTTTTTGTTTGTTTTTGTTTTTGTTTTTTAATTCTCTCTGGAAACGGGAAGCTTTTTTTTTCACACTTGTTTTCACGGCGTTTTTGTAGAAAAAAACTTGCCGTTGTAAAAAAAGGAAATGTTTTAGGCCATTTTGAAATGTATTTAAAAAAAATTTAAAATGTATTTATAAAATCGTGAAACATTTGGTTTGAAATAAATAAGTGTTTTCGAGGAATGGCCACATCTGCCCGCTGAGAACAGCTAACCGGTTTTTTGTTTTAACTTAAAACTATGCAACCTAAAATTTAATAGCATTACTAAACCTAAAACTTAACAACATATCATTACATTTGCAAATTGGAAGCCATCGAGAGTTGCCATTTGCCGCCGAGAGGAAGAGCTAATACCATTGCATTTGCCGCTGAGTGGATAGTTGCATTTGCCGCCGAGTGGACAGTTGCATTTGCCAGTTGAGAGCCAAGTGGACTTGTTGCTGCCATTACGTGAAGAAATATTGTGGAAGCCGCCGAGAGTTGAGACAAAACTGTTCTTCATCGCCGCAGAGAGTCGAGTCGAGAGCCGCGAGTCGAGACAGAACTATTCTTCTACGCCCGACGCTGCGAGGTCAGTCACTTTTCTGCACTAAGTGTTGCCAAAATTTGTGCAATGAAAACTACAATATCCCTGAAACAATCACGAAAATAGAAAATCCCACACGAAATTTGTGACAATACTCTTTTCTCCACGAAATTTCAAATACATCAATCTAAATTATGAAAAAATCCTCTTTTGTTTAAAAAGGATCCACTGATTGATGAAACAGCAACTGTGCTGATTTAAGCATCACAAAGAGTTCCAAGCACTAATATAACAAACCACTGCCTTTGACTTAGCTAACTTGTAGGTGCGTATTACAAGGCTCAGATTGAACAATGCAGTCAGTCCAATTGCTGTTGTTCTCATTAGAACTGTTACCTACAAACAATTCTTCCTCTTGAAGGTCCTCATTCCGTTTACTCTTGATAAGGTTCAGCCCTAACCCTGGACTTTGTTTAGGTCAGCATCATCAGGTGGCAGGGGTAGAGGTACTACTGGAGCTTCTCAACAATGGACCATTTTGTCATTCCAAAATTTGAGTAGTTACTGAGATATAGTGAAAAAATCTTTCTTTTCCATGGTGACCAAAACTGAAAGACAGATCAGCATGTGAAGCATGGTCAACCTACCAAAGGGGTTCTTGATGTATCTTCTGGGAGAAATATCTTCAAGTATAATGATAAAGCAATAAAAACAGAGAAAAAGCTGGAAGAGATCAGATAGTAGATTCTTTCATGACCTGAAATCTGTGCTTGTTGATCTGAGGCACATATGCCTTGGCATTGACTTGTTAGGGGTTAGGGGTCTTCATTTTGGCAAATGCATTTCCCATAGAATCATTTCATTCCATGAACTGTTTAGGCAATTATTTGTTTTTAGGCTCTAGGTTGCTTTTTTCACCAACGACCATGAACTCATTGTTGATTGGTACTAGAACCTATGTGGGATTTGTTGTCTTTCATTAACTAGACCATCTTCTGCAGATTGCTTGAGATTGACCTAGATATCTGGATGGTTTCCTGAATTGCCACATAAAAAAACTAGTAGTTCCTGAATTCCAATTAGATGGAAATCCTGTATGGAAACTTCAGATTTTTGAGGAAAAAGGAATTGGCTCTAGCACTCTATATAGGTACCTAAGCAGGCATGTGTTGATACTAGATAGGGGTTGATAAGTTTTCTGTAGGTAGTTGATTCCTTGTTCAAAATGTGTTTTTAACTTTTTTATTGTCATTATCATGCTTAACTTTCCTAAAATGGAAAGAGAAGCAATAGATATGGCCTACCTGAATATCTCAACGGTCAGGTTATATATGCTATGAATGCTGTTACATTTTTGATTAGCTGTGATTGGAATTGTGTTATTTTTCTTTTCTCTTGTGGGGCTCCTGAGTTCTGCTCACTTCTTCCTGTTCCAAGTTTGATAGATCAGTCTGTTGGCCCATGAATGAGTTACTCAAGCTGACATATTTCCTGAAAATGTGTTAAAACTTAATACCTATGTTGCCAGGATACGTGGGTTTGGGGACGGGGACGGGTATGGGTACGGGGACCGGTACGTCATTGCCCACGGGGACGGGTATGGGTACGGGGACCGGTACGTCATTTTTTGAAACACGGTGCGTGGGTTCGTCGGGGTATATTATAATTTATATATATATAATATATAAATATATATTTTATAAAATTATAATATATTTGAATTTGTATATTTTCAACTTTCAACAAGAAAACTAAAATATGTATTATTTAAACTTTAAATATATAAACATGCACATCATTGAGCATTCAACATTCACAATGAAATTTCAAAATTTTTAGTTTCATATGAAGTGCAAATTGGAGTTTACATATTAATAAGAATCATGATATATCTCCATTGTCATACTACATTGAAAATTTGCCTTAAGGCATCTCTAGGAAATTTTAAAATACTAAAATAAAAATAGCTAATATTGAAAAATGGCTTCCTCAAGCCATGTCATCGGCATCACTTAGATCTTTAGTTAGCATGCTCTCCAGATAGGAATCACTCTCATCTTGAGTCTCCTGCTCATTGATAGCCACTGGAGGTAGCTCAATAAGGTCATCTGGTTGTATCTCCTCGTCCACACACATAGCATCATCTGCATATTGGTCCCATATCTTGAAAGGACCCTCCTTGTACCCAGGGTCTTTTCGAGATATGAGACGTAGTGTGCTATGAATGTACTCTCTGCTTTCTTTAAGCCCAATCTATTTCTCTTTCCTGAATGGATAAAGGCATAAGTACTCCAATTCCTCTCGCAAGATGAAGAACTAGCTACCTTGAATATTAGGGGAAGCCCATTAAATTAATTAAAATTTTTAAAATAAAAACTAAAAAGAACCCCAAAGAACTCGATTTTGGGGTTCCAAGTACATCATCAGGGTTCTTCATACCCGTCAAGACAAAAGAACCCAAATTTTTTTAATGGACAACCCAGTTTTTCATAGAAGAACCCAGTTCTTATGGGTTCTTCTCAAAAGAACCCGTATTCGAATCCGGTACTTGGGGACGAGAACCCGGGACGGGTTCGAGAACCCCACCCCCGGGTTCGCGAACCTGTGAAACATAGCTTAATACTAAATAGCTTCTACCTGTTTGCTTTTCCATCACTAGTCATAAAGCCACCTCATCATATGGACAATACCTATAAGAATAGTTGTAAATTACTAAATTGTAACTTGTTTTAAGTTTTAACTTTTGAACTTTTGAAATACATATATGATATAATGATATTTGTCAATTTTCTTTTTCAGTTTCATTTACATCATCAACATCATCATTCATGGCAACTTCAAGTTTAGCCATTCATGAGGCAGAGGAAATGGCACAGGAAATTGAATCAACCCCTAAAGTTGTCTGAAGTCACCACTTTGGAAATATGTATCTACTGTTGGGAAGATTCAAGGAGGTGGATCATTGGCATGGGTTCGTAGTGAGTGTAAAAATGAGTATAAGGGATCATACACATGGGTTAAAGCACATTTGCTTGGGTTAAAAGGAAATGGGGTTCGAATATGCAGCGACCCACCTAAAGAGAATGGGACAGCTGGAAATGGTTTAAGCAAGGTAAAAATTGCAAAATATCAGAGAGAACAAGATGAGGTAGATGCTAAAGCAAATGAGGCAAATCCTGCCTCCCATTTAAAACACCCAACAAGGTTGGGAGCATATTCATCAAAGCCTCCACTTCATTCTCATGGAATTGTTGGTTCAAAGCAGTCAAATTTGGGACCACTTGAAAAGATTTTTAATAATGATGCTCGAGGGATAGCAGATGCAGCTGTAGCCCAATGCATTTATGCAAATGGTCCTCCCTTTAACCTTGTGCGATCTCCTTACTGGGCAAAGATGGTAAAAGCAGTGAATGAAGCCCCAAGAGGGTACAAGAGCCTTGGATATGAGAAGGTACGCACCATATTGTTAAGTGCTCAAAAGTTAGATTTGGAGGCTAAATTAGGCCCCATTCGTGATTCATGGCTCATTTCAGGGGTGTCCATCATTTCTGATGGATGGAAAGATCAAAGAAATAGGCCTTTGATTAATGTGATTGCTCAAAGCCCACATGGGGCAATGTTTTTGAAGGCAGTGGATTGTGAGGGGCAGATGAAAGATTCTCAATTCATTGCTAACATCTTGATTGAAGCAATTGAATTGGTGGGGCCTGAAAATGTTATTTAGGTAATAACTGACAATGCAACGGTGTGTAGAATAGCATGCCTAATTATTGAAGGCAAATATCAACACATTTTTGGACTCCTTGTGCTGTACATTTATTGAACCTCATGTTGAGCAAGATGGGGAAGCAAATTGAGTGGATTCGAGTTATTTTTTGAAGAGGCAAAAGAAATTCAAGCCTTTGTCACAAACCACCACATGTCCCAAGGCATCTACAGGGAATTTGCTAAGTTGGAGCTCCTTAAGGTACCTATACTTTAAAGTTTATTAAATATTTCATAAATTCTAATTTCTAACTCTAAATTCAAATATCTAAATTGGATTCTCAAATGTCATGATTCGTGAATCATAATAGTTATTCAATCAAATTATGATTTTTGATTTGTTGAAATTTGAAACATTGGAAATTTGACACCTGCAAGTTGCCGAGACTCTATTTGCTTCTCACATCATAGTCTTATCAAGGCTTATGCAGGTGAAAGATGCATTACAAGCATTACAATCATTGGTATGCATTTCTCTTTGGAATCAACGAAGGCAATCCCAATCTGATAGAGCACAAGCAATGAAACAGTTGGTTGTTGACGATGAATGGTGGGATAGGGTGGAATATCTCTTGGTAGTTACTAAGCGAATTGTGGATTTTCTCCGTATGTTTGACACAGATATGTCTAATTTGGGAGAGGTGTATGAAGGCATTGATTCCATGATAGAGAAGATAAGGTTGGTTATAAATACCGAGGAGAATGACCCGGATGAATTCTTTTACAGAGAAGTAAAAGATATATTGACCAAAAGGTGGAACAAGATGACCACCCCTTTGCACCTTTTAGCTTATGCAATGAATCCTAAATATTATGTTGCAGAGTTGCTATGTGATCTAGAAAGAAGAGCACCAAACAAAGACCCCTAAGTCGCAAAAGGATTTAAAAATGCTTTGAGAAAGATTTTTGTAGATCCCGAAATTGGGCTTCGGATTCGTGCATAGCTTTCTCATTTTGTGGGATCAGAGGGTTGGGGTTGTGATATTGAGTGTATGCGGGAGAAGACCAGATTAAGTCCAATTGAGTGGTGGAACTTCTATGGTGGGGCACTTCCACATATCCAAAAATTGGCCATCAAGATCTTGTCATGGGTTGCTAGTTCCTCTTCAACAGAAAGGAATTGGAGTACATATGGCTTCATCCATTCAGTGAGACGAAACAGATTGAGCTCTACGAAGGCTAAGGAACTAGTGTATGTTCATTCAAACCTTTGCCTTTTGTCACACAAGAGAGATGAATACAAATTTGGGCCCACCAAATTATGGGACGTGGAACCAGAGATGCCTGACTTGGATATGACATTGAATGCCATGTCTCATATGAATTTGTTTGATGCAGAGTCACCAATAGGTGGATCTTCAAGTGGACATGGCAGCAATGTTTCTAGTTCCATTTCTAGAGAAGATGTGGAACCTTATAGTGGCATGAATGAAGACATATTTGATGATATGTAAATGTAATTTATGATGGTGTTTTAACTTTAAACTTTTGAACAACCATATGAATCATGAATAATGATAGTAGATTGCCAGTCATAGTTCATTTTGTACTTTGTACTATGTAGTAATTAGTATGCATTATTAATTTTGGTAATGATGGTGTCTGTGTAACTTGTCATGTTGATAACTTGATGTTTTAAATTTGAAACAAAAACTTGATGATATGATGAAACTTGAAACTTGAATTATGAATGTTATAATAATCGTTAATGATGGTGACAATGTTTATGGCATATGCTAAATTGATGATGATGAATCATGATAGATCATAAATTATAATTGATTATGTATTTACTATTTTTAGTCTTTATATCTAATCTAGATTCTGAAATATGAATGGTAATATGAAATATATATATATATATATATATATATATATATATATTATTATTTCTTTATTTATTTATTATGTGCTGTTTCCTAACGTATCGTATCCAAATTTTTTGAAAATTTGTCGTATCTGTTTCAGTGCAACTTAGACTATACCAAGTCCTTTCCTTGCTGCAGTTGTCTTAGTTGCTCTTTACTTATGATGATTGCACTTGGTTGATGAGAAATGAGGCTCCTCCTCACTTCTATTTATACAAATCATGAGGGTGTGCAACAACTAGCCCTAGGGCATTACTAAGTCAAAGCTGACTTGAACTTTGTTGCAGAAGCCCACACAAAACTTCAAAAAATTATTTCCTCTATTTTTGCAAGGGATCTCATGGTGCTTGAAATGGATCCTTACTCCTTTAAGGATGCCCTACGTCCTCCATGAGCCAAGTCATCGCACCTCATCATGGTTTTGGTCCCACACCTTTGGGTACAATATCCCAACCATGGGTTCTAAGCCCATAGACCATATTTGTGTGTCCATTCCTCCAAAACCCACTAGTCTAGGGTTTGGAGTACCTTCCAAGCTATCTCAACATTCACTCTTAGCGAGGGAGGTACTTCCAACACTAGGAAGTCTCCACCATCATAACCGACAACACTAGCCCATCTCATGTCCATCACTACAACATACTCTGTAGAATGAACCACACTATCTCGGTAGTGCCTTTGCCTCATCTCATTTGAATCTAAAGACCTCAACACTTCCATAGGGCTTCTCCCTTTGAAGCTAGACTCCCTCCGAGTCTACATGATCTCCACTGGCTCAACCTGCTACTGAACTCGTGTCCTACAAGGTCAGTCTGAGTTGTGGTCAAACACGGGCCATCTTCATAACACTCATCCTCACGGGTCAAACACAACTTGTGCACACCCATTCAATCTTAGATATGCAACATCACGATCCAATGAAGAAACTAGCATGCCAACATCCTATCCATCACATGAAGCAATGTTGATCATAGTTTTAAAAACCGGAACCGGGGATGGGAACGGTCCACCTAATAAACCAGGTTTCAAATCGGAACCGGTAATTGGACCGGCCCACCTAATAAACCAGGTTTCAAACCGGAACCGGTCAAATTGAGACTAGTTAGATCTCATGAATTGGTTTTGAAAAAACACATGTAATAAACATTTTTTAATGAAAAAACTATTTTTAAGATTTAAAACCATGATTCCAAATCAATAGACGCAAAATATTCAAAGTTTGCTCATATATATACCATGTAAAGGTGAATAAATCAAAATGGCACCGAGTGCAATATATATCAACAACAAAATATATAATCATTGAGGCTCTAAATGGCATCTAGAGTCCAAAAACAAAGCCTACAAGCTATGGGGCCACTGGCTTACTACAAGTCTACATATATGATATTAGTGATGAACATTATCACCTGAAACTTCTCATCGCGATCAAACTCAGATGGTTGAGTCTCGACTCCCAAACTTTGCAATTGCTTGAGTCACAAACTTCTTCGTTGGTTTAGTGACTTGAGTCTTAAACTTCTGGTGGTATTCTACCCTAATATGCCCTATTACTTCATTTGGTGCTCCACATGGCTTTACATGGCCTCTTATCCCAGCCAAGTGTTGCTTGAACTTGTTAATACCCCCTCCTTCAATAGATTTTTGATAATATTTGTAGATCATTTTGCCATTAATCATATGACAATGAGCCCATGCAGTATCCTTGGCTTTTGGAGGCATGGTGGCTACTACTTAGCTCAAACTCTCTGTTGTTCCACTACTCCAACAAAAACTCAACACTCTCCAAGCTCACAATGAAGCTCACAAAAACTCCAAATGATATGTGTAAGGCAAATGAGAGGGGAGACCTCCTTTTATTGGCTTGGAGTTGTTGTTTTTGGAGGGAAACAACCCTTATTTTCCCTCCAAACCACCTCACAAGCCTTCAAGAATGCTTTTGGTGGGTCCATGACCAATGTTCTTATAAACCGATGAGTTTATGACGGAATTGGCCGGCTTATGGGAAAATGGCTGGTTCCATCATAAACCAGCGAGTTCCGTCATAAACCAATTGTTTTATGCCCGATTCGTCTAAAGAAAGGGCGAATGACGCACCAAACTAGGTTTTTGGACCGGTTCGACCTGTTTTTGGTTCATATCGATCAGTTTTTAAAACTATGATCTTGATCATACCAATCTCGTCCATGCCAAAGCAATCCTCGAGTTGTCCCAGTGATCCATGGCAAGTCATAGGGAGTCCATGGTCAACAACCCGCCCTACAACAAACTGTTGTTCACCAGGTTCACCACCTATCTACCAAAACTCTCAACCAACCTCATTGCTAAGCCAGTCAAGACCACATCTCCATGTCTTTAGTTGAACCCTCTGATCCATGATCCAGACAAACTCAACTCCCTCTGAGCCACTTCCCTGTGCACAGTCTGATTCACTGACCCTTCAAAGTAGCTCTGATACCATGTTGATTTTCCACGATATTGGAGTCTAGGTTAGAATCTTACAATCGCTGACGCTACCAATCCAAGTAATGCAACAAACTACTTTGCACAGCGGAACAAAATATAGCAATAAATCAACACATGCACAAATATGGACAACTTTTTACAAATTTTAACTGCCCAACTTTGTTATATTATCAAACTGATAATACCACTGTCTAGGGCTCCCATACCAGGGATAATGGTCCGCATACATTCACTGATACAAGGCTACAACTGGGACTTGGTGTCAACAACTATGATAACCAAAACTACCCGAACAAAATATACTGACCATCTGTCTGATGTAGCATGCTCTCAACTTCCCTTGGTCGTACCCTGAACACACTTGCCCGGTCCTTTGGCTCCCGATCTAGAACAACACAACTCTGCCTCTATCAATGAACCTTCTCCATTAGGTCACTGAACACAACTCCAACTGCTCTCTAGCTGATCGTTAGTCCTTCAATGCATTAGCACATCGAGACTCCTGTCGAGTTGTTCACAACTCCTAAGGACTATCTTCCCACTAGTGTCTTCTTGTGCTGCCTGATGAAGAGACACTTAGGGCACGAAGGGTTGCCACATATCATTACAAGATGTCCTTCTCCAACAATTAACTTGGGCCAATGTGATCTGCTCCCTTGACCTCCTTTCTTCGACCTTCAAGAATTAATCTTGAGCTCACCCACTTCTACCTCTTCTAATAGTCCTCTTAGTCCTTCAAGCGAATGTACTTAGGGCTTGGAGTAATCCACTACAACCCACCTAACTCTTGCTCTTTTGGCTGCTCCAACAAATGTCATGCACTAGGACAACATCCACTAGCACATCACATCAAGTCAAGAAGATGACATACCTTGTCCTACAACCTTCTATTGCTCCTCTTGACCTTGGCATGTGCAATTGCTGATGATGAATTTGCCCGTAGTATGTTCCAACCACCTAGAAAATCATTAACTAAAAGAGCACTTACCTCAGATTTGAAGACCCCTTCTGCTGCCTCCAAGCTCGACTCTTGTGCTATGGTAGTCTTGAAGTATTTGGTCTAGTTAGGGCACCAAACCAACCCTTAACCAACCCACAAACAACCACAAACACTTCGTTGCCCCTTGCCCATACCCTTGCCCTCCTTCCGTGCTACACAAGCCACTCTAGGACGTTGTTACAATCCTCTTTTGACTGCAGACCAACGATTCTAGGTCTCGGTCCTGCCTGTAGTTGATTTGGAGATTTTGGGTTTGTTCAAAGGAGAGACAACCCTCAACGCATGCACAAAACTCTTAGAGAAGCCCTCCACTAGCACAACCAATCTCCTCTTGCAATTCAGACCCATCCAAAACACCAAAATATAACAAAAACTCACTTGGCCCTGTCCTTTCCTTGTTGTGACTGCCTTAAATGTCCTTTACTTATGACGATTGCAGTTGGGATGACGAAAAATGAGGCTCCTCACTTCTAGTTATACAATCATTAGCGTGTGCAACAACTAGCCCTTTGGGAATTACTAAGTCAAAGCCGACTTGAACTTTAGTTCAGAAGGCCACACCAATCTTCAAAAAATTATTTTCTCCATTTTTACAAGGCATTTCATGGTGCTTGAAATGGCTCCTTCTTCCCTTAAGGATGCCCTATGTCCTCCATGAGCCAAGTCATCACATCTCATCATGGTTTTGGCCCCACACCTTTGGGTACAAAACCCCAAGCTTGGGTTCTAAGTCCACAAACCATATCTGTGTGCCCATTCCTCCAAAACCCACTAGCCTAGGGTTTGAAGTACCTCCCAAGCTACAAATCTCAACAATCAGATCTTTCATTTTTCAATTGGTTTTGCCTTAGTTGGAGGTTGTACTACATGAAGATGAGATCATTTAGTTGTTGTTTGAAATGGTTTCTCATCATCATGAGAATGCGCATAAAGATATTCTAGTTGTGCTCATACTTAGAAGCATTGGAAGTTTGATTCTGGATTCAAATTGCAGACTTTTGAAGCTGAGGACAATGGCTACCAAATGAATCCCTGCAATGTGTTGCGATAAATGATTAAATCATGATAGCCAAATACAAAGTTAGTTAATTCAACAAATTAGTTTGTGATTTTGGCTAGAAATTCAAGTATTTAAATAATTGAACTTAAAAAACTTTGTAATTGCTTGCTCGTTTCACATCTCTTGCAATCTTTGCCAGGTTTTTGACAAAAGTACTAGTGTCTTTGTTGAACATAGTGATCTATTGAAGTATTTTTTCCTAGCCGCTAGTTGTCATTGAGTGATGAGGACCTTGTGTGCTAGCCACTGATACAATCCATCTTTGATCTTCCCGGTTTCATATTCTCCACAGTCATCTTTCTAATGATACCTTGGTTTCAGGAAATATACAGTTGTATGTTTTGGGTGATGGAGTTGATTATACCATTTGTCATCAATGGTAGCCCAGATAGACCCATACATTGTTGAAAATGTAGGTCTTTTGGCTTGTGCCTTAGCCAGTGAAGACCTTGATTCGTCTTTCTCTAACATGAGTGCGAGCTCATGAGATAGACTTTAGTTACAATGAGTTTATTTTTAGTTTACTGGAATGATCATCTAGATAGCATGCATAGAGTTGGAGTTTTAGTTACGTGGAGTCTTCTTTAGTTTGAATATAGAATGAGGTGGCAGTTACAAGTTCAGTTAAAGTGAGTTAGTCTTCAGCATTGAGTAAAGAGAGAACGAGTTATGACTCCAAGTGTTGATTGGAGAGAGAATAAGTTGAACTCTAGTCTCTCTGTTAACTAGTAATCACAACTCGAGCTTGTAAATTGAGTTAGGCCTACTTGCATGCTTGAATTGGGCCTGCAAAGAGGAGGACAAAGGCATAAGATTATCACAAGTTTGCGAGATCATCTTTGATTGTGGAGTGCGTATTCTTGACGAGCAAGTGCACACAAATTTAGGAGGCTTGTGTGCTAAAGAATAGGACAAGATTGTGCTAGGAAATGAGCTCCCTTGTACGCTAGGAAATAGGAGAAGCGCACAAGGAAATAAGGGGTTCAGTGTGCAAGGAAATAGGGGCAGGGATCGAGGGATTTGTAGGGCAATTCAAGGCTAGTTCAACAGATTGTGTTCTCAGAGACAAATTGCTTTGTAATAGATCCAATTGTTGAAGAACAATCAATAAAATACTACAACAAAGAAAGTAGGTTCTCTCTTTTGTGTTTCTTGGGTAAACAAGTGTTTCAATTTGTGTGAATGTGATTAGTTTGTTAAGAAACTTTGTATCTTGGTGAAAGTAAATTTGGTTTTAGTTTTCAGTTGCCTAGTTTTTAGTGATTCATCTAAGTAGTTGCAAAGTTTCAAGAAATTTAACATGGTATTAGAGTAGAGTTCAACATAAAGACAAACACCAAATTTTTCAGCGAGTGAAGAGTGCGGTTCAAGTAGGAGGCTCGCGCTAGAGTTTTGATTTGGATGGCAAGATGTTGTTCCAAGGGCTGAGGGCATTTCACTGTTTAGAGGGAGCCTCTAACTTCCACTCATGGAGCGAGCGGATCTCAGTGGTGTTGGAAGATAATGGGGTGCTAGAATTTGCAAAGAATCAAATAGTCCCACCTCAAGATGCCCAATAGTTGATCTAGCATAACAAGAATGACACCAAGGCCAAGAAGATCATTCTTGAGGGGGTCAAAGACCATATTATCCATCATCTCCATGGGAAGAAGACAACATATGAGACGTGGAAAGGCATCTTGGATCTGTACCATAGTTCCAGTGATGCCAAGAAGCTTGCCTTGAAGGAGAAGCTAAGAACTATCCAGATGAGTAAAGGAGAGCCCATCATTACATATCTTTCCATGTTCACCAAGGTTTGGGATGAGCTAGCTAGAGTGGGCGAAACTGTAGTAGACAATGACCTTGTGCATCTGGGACTTCATAAGTCTTGGGAGAATTTCCAGAATGCAGTTAGTGGCGGAGACAATCTTCCCAACTAGGAAAGGTTGTGCTTAAACTGCTTTCAAGAAGAAATCCAGAGAGGGACGAGTTGGAAGACTAGCAAAGACGGAGGATGAGGAGAAGTTTGCCTTGATAGGCAAAGGCAACAAGGCTACGGGAAAGAAAGGCCAAGGTAAGGCCGAGTCCAGTCAAAAGGGCGAGAAGAAGAAAGATCTGGGCACTATGCTACTAAGTGTATGGTATATTGATTCTGAAACATCCTTCCACATGATTGGGAATAAGGAGTATTTCAACCAGTTGGAGAAGGACATGCAATTTCACATTGAGCTAGGAGATGATGGCAAGTACTTGACTAGGGGAGTTGGTATTGTTAACTTTGAGAGGGAGTATGGGAGCTCTCTCCATGTCAGAGATGTCCCTTATGTTCCAAGCTTGAAGAAGAACCTTGTTTCAGTGGCTACCCTAGAGGACAAGGGTTATGCTGTTATCTTTATCAGAGGTAAGGCTTACCTCAAGCACTTAACTTCTGGATTAGTGAAGTAGATTGGTGTGAGGGTGAAGAATCTCTACAAGTTGTAGGTCGAGACAAGTACAACCTTGAGTAGTGAGGCATGAAGTGTGCATAGTAGAGATGTGGGGGAGCTTTGGCACGGATGCATGGGGCACTTGCATCATGTGGCGCTGAAGATCCTTCAACAAATAGCCACATGGCCTATTTGACTAGCATGATGTGTGCAAGGGTTGCACAATTGGAAAGTATGTGAAGTCATCTTTTTAGTGCCGAGACATCAGAGCCAAAGGGATTTTGGAGCTGGTACATTCAGACGTATGTGGGTCCTCCTCTTCTCCATCTCTCATGAGACACAGGTACAATATCATTTTCATAGATGACTATTCTTGCAAAAACATGGATCTTCTTTATGAAGAGGAGGTCTTCTCCAAGTTCAAGGATTGTAAGGCCTTGGTAGAAAACTAGATCAGGAAGAAGATTAAGGCATTGATAAGTGACAATCACGGAGAATATGTCTCCAATGCTTTCAAGGACAAGTGCGCCAAGGAGGGCAATAGGAGAGAGCTGGCAACACGCCATAACCCTCAACATAATGGGGTGGCTGAGAGGAATAATCACAACATAGTTGGAGCGGCCAAGGCCATGTTGCATGTCCAGGGATTGCTTATGTTCTTATGGGTAGAGGCTTGCAACATTGCAGTGTTTATGCAAAACAAGAGCCCACACAGGGTGCTTGGACTAGTTACACTAGAGGAGGCTCTCATAGGCAAGAAGCTTGATGTTTCTCACTTCTGCATCTTTGGCACAAAAGTTTATTGCCATGTGTCCAAAGAGAGTAAGAAGAAGCTGGAGCCCACAATTGAAAAGGGAATTTTCGTGGGTTACAGTGAGACAACTCGAGCATAAAGGGTGTAAATACCATCATCAAGAAGACAATTATTAGGTGAGACGTGAGGTTTGAGGAGGACCGAGCTCTGAGGGAGTTCTTAGAGTGAGAACAGGTTGGAGTACTTGAGGAGGAGCTACCTCCTCCCAAGAAGGAGCCTCAGCCAGGATCACAGATTGAGTCTCAGCCAGGTGGTAAGAGGGCCGCTCAACAAGATGACCATGAGTTAGCACAAGATGGGGAGGAGAGACCAGGACGAGTGGAGGCAACCACTCAGTCAGTGACTCCCAACACAGGGAGGAAGGGAGCCAAGTGGAAGAGTGGAGGCAATCACTTAGTCAGTGACTCCCAACACAGGGAGGAAGGGAGCCAAGTGGGCCAAGAGGTTGATCCAGGAGGCCCAAGAGCGAGTTGAGACTCCTTGCTCTATGTTTAGGTAGAGCAAGTAGCCACAAAGGTACACCAGATATATGGCACTGATGACTGAGTTATTGGACACAAAGCCTTATTGTTGTGAGGAGCTAGCCTTTCAGCAGGTTAAGCAGGATGCCATGGTGGAGGAGTATTCCTCCATCATGAAGAATGATGTTTGGGAGATTGTGCCATGACCAGAGGGCAAATGCGTAGAGGGGAAATTAGCAGTAGGGTCATGTTTGGTGTACAAGGTGTAGGGTCATGTTTGGTGTACAAGGTGAAGCATGGAGAGGACGGGAGTGTGGAGAAGTACAAGGCTAGGTTTGTGGCCAAGGGCTTCTCACAGGTTGAGGGCATCGACTATGATGAGATGCCCACTCCAGTGGCACGTTATTCATCCAAAAGGGTGATTCTGGAAAATGGGGCGGAGGATCCACCAGATGAACGTGAGGACAACATTCCTCAACGAGGTGGTTGAGGAGGAGATTTACATGGAGCAGCCAGAGGGGTTTGAGACTTTCGGTAGTGACACTCATGTCTGTTTGCTGAAGAGAGCTCTGTATGGGCTCAAGCAGACATCGAGAGCATGGCACACTCACATTGACAGCTACCTTCGAGGATTGGGCTTCACTAAGAGTGAGGCAAATGCCAACCTGTACTATGTCACGGTTGGAGGACTTCTGCTCATTTTAGTACTCTATGTTGACAATCTAATATTGACTAGAGATGACAACTTGATCCAGGATTGCGAGGCAGATTATGCAAGGGAGTTTGAGATTAAGGATATAGGGCTTATGCACTATTTCCTCGGGTTGGAGGTATGGTAGGGTGTTGGGGATATCTTCTTGGGATAGGGGAAGTACACTACATGGATTCTCAGGAGGTTTCATATGCAGGATTGCGGGCCCATGATCACCCTTTTAGTCACAAACTGGAGGAAGATGGAGGCTAGCAGAGCAAAGCAAGTAGACGCTACGTTGTTGCTGTGAAGCATATTTTAAGGTATCTCAGAGGCACAACATATTATGGATTATGGATTATGGATAGGTTGATGGAGTGAGGCTTGAGGGCTTCTTAGGTGCAAATTGGGCAGGGAGTTCCACAAATCAGAAGAACACTTCAGGTTGCGTCTTCAACATTGGGTCAACGACTGTTTCTTGGTTCAATAGGAAGTAAAGATCAGCTGCACTTAGTTTAGTAGGGGCCGAGTTCAAGTTTGCCAGTTTGGCAGTGTGTGAAGCTATCTGGATGAGGAAGTTGCTTGTAGAACTTTTCATGCAGAGGATGGAGACCACTCTAATACACTGTGACAATCAAAGTTGCATGAAGCTCTCTGAGAATATAGTGTTTCATGATCACTCCAAACATATCGAGATCAAGTATCACTATCTCAGGGATTGTGTGCAGAAAGGGATAGTGAAACTACCATACATTCCAAAAGAGGAGCATAAAACAAATATCTTGACCAAGGCATTGGTAAGAGGCAGTGTCCTCTATTTTAGAGATAAGTTGGTAGTTGTACAGAATCCCTTCCTCGCTAAGAGGGAGTGTTGAAAATGTAGCAAATGAAGCTTTTTTGGCTTATGCCTTAGCCAGTGAAGACCTTCATTTGTCTTTGTCTGGCATGCGTGCAAGCTCTTGAGATAGACTTCAGTTATGATGAGTTTATTTCCTGTTTACTGGAATGATCATCTAGATAGCATGTGTAGAGTTGGAGCTTTAGTTACATGGAGTCTTCTTTAGTTTGACTATAGAACGAGGTGGTAGTTACAAGTTCAGCTAGAACGAGTTAGTCTTTAGTCTTGATTGAAGAGAGAACATGTTAAGACTCCAAGTTTTAAAACAGTGCGAAACACGCATATGGATTTCCAAATGAATTCAATGAATTGATTGAGCAACAATACTCAATAATAATACAGAGATATTTACAAAGATAGAAACATCAAGTTTCTAT
>APFE030102460.1:311357-355259 GCA_000404065.3 Pinus taeda | reverse complement strand
AAGATGTTTTCATGGGACCACAAATATCAACATGAATTAGCTGGAGTACCTTAGATGCGCGCCAGGATTCTCCATTCGTGAATGAAGACCGATGTTGTTTTCCAGCTTGACACGTGCCGCATACGCCCAACTGCTGAGTCTGAATATCAGGTAATCCTGACACAAGTCCTTCTCGAGAGAGCTGAGAGAGATACTGCATGTTTAGGTGCCCATATTGTTGATGCCATAGAGTGCTGATGGGAGAAGCACGAGCTGCTAGAGCCACTTCTGGAAAATTACCAGTGTCAAGAAGCCTGTATAGACCATGATCTTCTAGGCCAACAACAACTGTAAGACTAGTCTCCCTGTCGATAGTAGAGCATTTATGCACACTGAATACTACATCAAGCTGAGGAGAGTTCCTCATAATCTGACTGACGGACAACAGATTAATTTCCATCCCAGGAACATAGTATACATTCAGGAAGATAAGTGTGCGTCCACCAGACTGGATTTGAACTGTACCTCTGCCATCTATTGTGTATTTTTCACCTCCTCCAAATACCGCGGAATCATTGAAAGGTGAGAAGTCAATAAACCAGTCACGCCTGTGAGAGAAATGGCGTGATGCACCAGAGTCAATGTACCAGGCAGATGATGGAATATGATCGGAAGACCTTTTAGCCATAAAAGCGTAAAAGGCATAATCTGTCTGCTCGGAATGTTCTGCAACATTTGCTGTCTGATGAAGCCCTCCCTGTTTCTTCTGTTCAGAAGCAATTCTCTGTCAGCAATCTTTCTTCATGTGACCAAATTTGTGACAGTAGTTACACTGCACATTTTTCTTCCTAGTAGGATCAAAAGACTGAGAAGAACCTTTCTGCTGAAAGGACTGAGATGACTAATATTTGGCAGCAAAGGCATTTTCTGAAGAGGCTGATGCTGCACCACTACCAAACTGTTGTTTCCATCGATCCTGCTGCATAAGTTTGGTGCATAAGTCTGAAAACTTTAGATCAACATTAGTGGCAGTAATGTTTAGAGTTTCTATGAAGTGCTCATAAGATTGTGGTAGAATTTTCAGAGTGATGACTACCAGATCTTCTTCCTCCATGGTGGGGGGATTTGGTAGCCTCACCCATACCGACTTTGTTGAGACCACCATATTTGTGGCATCAAAATCTGGGAACCATGGGGTGATGAAGACCCCAACTCTTCCCCAAAACTAGGGCCCATCATTCAATACTTTTTTCAGGTCTTCCTGAGTATCAAATTGGACAATAAAGAAACCTTTTGAGCATAAATAGATATCACAGTTGGGGGTACATGTTGAAAAGACCCACTGGTGTAAAGCATCAAATCTAGGCTAGAAACCATTGAACCTATATATCACAACCTTGCATTAGAGAGTAGAAAAAAGGTAGTTTACCTTTGATATATCGATCTCCATGGTAGACACTTGTTTCATTTGTTCTACAATGTAGGGCCTGGGTTGTATTGAGGCAGCTTTGTTGGTTTGGAACCCTTTCCTTGTGCCTCATCCTTGTAGGAGACAAATCTACTAGGGTTATTAGGTCCTGGGGCACCTCCTCGCAGCTTCAGGTTCAAGATTATGTAAGAGTTTCTTCAGATGCGGTAGTCCTTCATTTGGGAAAAATTCTGAAGCATTTTCCATTCAAAAAGTAGACACTAAGTATTTATAGGGATGCCCAACCTATTCTCTATGTGTTGCTTCAAATTTTTCACTGAGTATGAATCCCTGATCTAGAAAACGAAAGACTTACCATTTAGATTTTTGATGAAGATCTAGAAGTCCTCCTGTTCTAGCACTTTCTATCTTTTGTGGTGGACATCTCCTTGTGGAAATGAATCATACATGAGAGTTGGTGACAACCCCTCCACAACCTCGACAAAATCGAAGAACTGAACTGACATCCTTGTCAAAAACCCTAACTCTGATTGAAATTCCTTGTAGATTCTTTTCGCAAAATCCTTGGCCCTTTTAACAAGCTGCTTCTGTTTTGGATGCTTTAATTGGGTTAGGGTTTGCTTTGGTTTTCTTTGGCTACCAGCATGTTGCCATTTGACTTGGCTTAGAAGCTAATCGACTGACACCTGTAAACGTTGATCAACGGTAAAATGCCGTTGTTTGGCCAGGGAGGTGTAGAATTGCTAACATTTCTTAACTCAGTGGCATCTTGGCAGAGATCGATCTGTCGATGGCCATGCTTGGACGACATTCGCTCCATACCTTTTCGGCAGGCCAAGCTTCACATGAGGTCCTCGTCACACCCATCACCATTCCAATGATATTGGGAAAAAACCCTCGAGCATAGTATTCAAAACCGGTTGGTTCGAACCAAAAATTGGTCAAACCGACCAATTCATTACTTGGAGGGACCTAATTGGTAAGAAAATTGGTTTTTTATGCACGTGGGTTAGGGTTTTGCATTAACCATCCATAAACCAACTAGTTGATTGCCAGGTTGGTTGCAAACCCCACACAATTGGTTTTGTGGTGTTTTGGAGTGGTTTGGAGGGAAACTAGGGGCCATTTCCCTCCAAAAACAACCTTTCCAAGCCTTTAAAAGGATGACTCCCCTCTCGTTTGCCACACACATCTCATTTAGAGTTTTTGTGAGCTTTGAGAGCGCTGAGTTTTTTGCCGGAGTAGTGGAACAAAAAAGAATTTGGGCCGAGTAGTAGCCACCATGCCTCCAAAAGCCAAGGATACTGCTTGGACTCATTGTCCTATTATTGTGGCAAAATGATCCACAAATATTGCGAAAAATTTATTGAAGGAGGGGGTGTTTACAAGTTGAAAAAACACTTCGCTGGGATAAGAGGCCAATTAAATCCATGTAGAGAACCAAATGAAGTAAAAGGGCATATTAGGGTAGAATACCTTCAGAAGTTTGTGACTCAACCAACTGAGAAATTGAGATTCAACCAGTTGAGTTTCATCATGATGAGAAGTGATCATGTTGATCACTGATTTGTAGACTTGTAGGCCAGTGGCTCCATAGCTTGTAGCATTGCTTTTGGACTCTAGAGGCCATTTTGAGTCTCATTAATTATGTATTTTGTTGCTGATATATATTGTACTTGTTGCCATTTTGATATATTCACCTTTACATAGTATATAGATGAACCAAACTTTGCATATTTCACCTCTATTAGTTTGGAATCATGGTTTCAAATCTTAAAAACAATTTTTTTCATTAAAAAATAATTATTTCATGTATTTTTTTAAAGACCGGTTCATTGAGATCATAAGTCACAGGACACAGAGAACACATAAATACAATTATTTGACACGAGATACGACGACCCCAGAAACAAGACACGAGAGACATTATATATATATATATACTCACACACACACACACATACATCTCTTAAATAATTCCGAAATATAGTGCATGATCCATATTTTTTTAGAAATTAGAACATTACAAATATGAATCATGATGATATCTATTTAGTCATTTACTAATTTGATATTTAGTATTTACAATTTTACAATTTTAGAACTAGTTAGGTTATTAATTTACTACATTAATGATGTTCAAAATGTTCATTGTTCATGTTATAAACAATTGTTCAAGCACATAAGAAACTATAAATTAAGAAATATCATAATTGATAAAATAAAACTGGAAATTTAGAAGTAGAACTTAGATATTAGAATTTAAAACCATAAATTGTAGAATTTTCATTAAATCATCAAAATCAAAATGTGTTACATAGATATCCAGGGAATGCCACTATAAAATACAAAATAGAACATATACAAAATAGGTAGGAATATCATAGCTCGTCAAAAGTACTGGTCATGACTCACTAGTTACGACTCTATCAATAGTCCAAGTCCTCATCTGTGTCATAATCATCATAATTGCCATTGCCGTTTGACTCTTCTCCATCCTCCTCCTCTATGCCCAATCCAAGATTTACTGCTGCATTTGTGGGTGTGGAAAATGACCCCTCAAGGGACTCATCATCAAAAGTCACTGGTTCTAACATTTGGTCATTAAGATCCATGTTGGCTAACACCAACTCAATACTGTCATCTAAATCCATATCATCAAGAAACACATCCCACATTTTTGTCTTTCCCTTAAACCACTCCTACCTTTGCCTCTAAATAAGACAAAGGTTGGTGTGCACATACATCTTTGTCTCCGCCTTGGATTGTGCAAGCCTGCTCTTTTTCAAACTATACAGATTCCCATATGTGCACCAATTCCTCTCACAACAAGAGGATGAAGTAACTTGAGAGAGGATCCTCAAGGCTAACTGTTGCAGAATAGGGCATGTTGTCCCATGAGTTGCCCACCAAGCATAGGCATCTTTCATTCCCCTATCTTCAAGTACATCATACCCCCAAGTCTCCTAGTGCCAGTCAATAACTCTACAAAGCCTTTCACAACCTTAAGAAAATATGCTCTATCTTGAAATATCCTTTTGAATGCTGCCTCCCTTGTGAAATCTCTCCATCCATGTGAGGAGGGTATCTGTGTGAGGTCCCTGTTACCCACCACCTGTGGGTGACCCCATAGGAGAAATTTTCTCCTAGATTTGTCTTCAACTAACAACCAACAACCCCTTGCTACCATTCTTTGATGTGCTATCATTCTTTGACACGTGAGCCAGTAATTGTGTACCCTTGCTCATTTGTCATGATCATATGTTTGAAGGTGGGCCATCCAATCCCAAAGGTATGATTTTTCATTATGTAATTGGGTGTTTATGCATGTTTTTCTTGGGCACGCTTAGGCATGGATTATTGGGTGACTTGGAAGAAGGAATGGCTTTGATTGCACTCTTGCTCCCTTAGCTCAACTAGGGGGGTTAACCCTGAATCCTAGTCATGTGGGATCTCTTTTATTGGCTATTAGCTTTAGGGGTAACACTACATGGGAAACCTTGATGTTGGTTGCGTGGTCCCACTCCCGATACCATATGTCTCACTCCTCTTCGCTCATTACAAGCCCTTTTCACATTTTCTCTATCTGGGTCCACATTTGTCCATCGGGTTCACGAGGTGTTAGCCTCCCCTTCCCTTGTCCACACCTTGGGTTGGGCCTGGAATGATGCCTTGGAGGTTGATGTAGCTAAAAAGAAAGATAAAAACATAATATTGCCACATATAATAGGAAATGTACCACAAAATGCAAAAGTTGGGTAGGACAATAAAATTTAGCACGTGGGCAAGAGCCACACATACATGAGCTCTACCCCCTATCATTATGGCCATCACCCTGGTTCTTAGGGCCCCTATGAGTGCCCCTTGCACCATTAAGGAACCCATGAATGTCCCAACCCCATGGGTGATGAACTGCCCCACCTTAAGGGGGTGATCACTGCTATATCTTACACATCATGCTCTCATCCCCTTGAGCCCCGAGCAATAGAATGGAGAAAAATTAATAAAAGGCAAAAAAACAAATGAAGAAGGGTGGAAAAACAAATGCTGGGGTAACTCATGTGCCACGATTACTCCCTCCTACATTCATATACCCAAGGTGTGGGCCCTCTTTATCATAGCTTCCCTTGTACCATGGCATGTGGCTTTGAGCCTTTCCTTTGCCCCCACTTTGTTCCACCAATGTTTCACATAGCACCTGCTATTTGAAGGGTGTAACTTGGACCTGTCATTCCATTAGAGGTTGAAACCACCTAATAGGGTCCTTCATTAGCCTCTCCTTCCCAATATAGAAGGGAAAACCATTATGAAGTGTCCACTTCTTCCTTTGATTAACAAGCTTATTTACTTAATTGCACTAATGAATCATTGTATTGGAAGGTAGGGAGACACATTGGATCTTATACAGGATTGTAGGGGGGTTTTCATCTTGGACTTGGTCTCCTCATATGGGATCCAAGCCCTCCAAAGGATCACAATAGCATTTGTAGGGTGAGTGTTGAGAGCAATGGGCCTCCATTCATGCAAAACATTGATTGCCACACCATGGCCTTCTTCAGCACTACCGCTTGCCTGTTTGTGCCCCAGTTATTTAGACCACGTTGCCCCAAGCGGCTACACATTACTCTTGGCAGTAGGCAACTATTCTAGGGCCCATAAGAGGTTATGTCTTTCCTAGGGACACATGGAAGGGCATGTGTCATCTTCTAGCCCTCATTGATGGAGCATCGACTTGATCTTGAGCCCCTTGGAGACCCCATGATACCCATTTGGAGCCGACAAAGCCCAAATAGGGGTTTGCAGATGTTTTACAGCATAAGGAGGGCATGACCCTCTTCATCATGATTTCTGAGCCCCCCCCCACACATTTTTAGCACATGAGGCCTCAATGTTGTCCCTCCAGGCCTTAACACATGCATGAAGTCATCCTTGCATGGGCTTGGAAGGAGAATTCAATTTATTTTTGAAGCTATCATGGTTGGCTTGTAACCATGAGTGGGTTACTTAGCATATTAGGCACATGGAGGGGCTTTGTCTTCAATATTTTGAACTCTTATGACTCGTGTAAATAGGTGAGACCTATTCTCACCTAAATCATCATTACTTGGATTTTCAGCCTAGAAGAATTCACACTTGCAATTTGTGGAGTGTTTTGGAGATTTTTGGATGAATTTTGATGTTTGGATAATTTCACTATCTTTTTTGGAGCTTCTATTTGGCATTGTTATGGATGGATATATTCTTCACTATCTTGTAAGTGCTCTTTATTTATTAATGTCTAATGCATGGAATATTGTCTTATGGTTATTAATGTGCCCTAATTGATGAAATATTGTCTAAAAATGGAACTCTTCAATGAGGAGAACAGATAGCAAACAACTCATCCAAATATTGTGCATCCTTGTATTTTCCAATTTTCAAGAAGACCGGTCCATTTTGGGAATATACCATGAAATAGATGAGAGGACGACGTGTTGCATCTGTCCATTCATCATAAACAATATTGACACCAGACGAGATACATGATGATTCAATAAGTTGTAGAATTTTATCCACCTCCTTCCTTACCTTAACCAACAATGTGGTTCTAAGGTTCTCTGAATTTGGAGGCACATACCTAGTTGGAGCTATATCAACTAGAGCTTGACACATTTGATGCAGAGAACCCAATCCAAAGGAAATCCAACAATCGAAAGCTTTCTTTAGGCTTTAAGCCTTTAGACCATGAACCACACATTTATCGGGTTTGATTTACACTATCAGGAGCTTAAATTATGTGTTCAAGCCTTAAACCCCTCGGCCACACATAATACAGAAATACATGGGGAAACCTTGAAAACCCTGCTCCAGAACACCTACTCGGACTCCAAATCTTATCGAACCCTATTTATAATTCTCGTCGGGCCCATTACTTATTGAATACCCCACGGACCATATAACTAGCGCTATATAGGAATTATCATAAAAAGCCGCTCTGAACCCTTAGTTCGGACCTCAAATTTCATACATCCGCATCTATAAAGATTATCGGGTCTGCGCTTAAGTCGTTCCACTCATCCGACCGCCGATTGACCTATCGACGATATCGCTTATCAGTCGTCGGCACCCCGCTGTTCTAACTCTCCGTTGTCATTTGCTTTGTCGATACGCGATTGCCGATTAGATCTCAACCGTTGATCTGAACTTGGTCCGACAGTTGTGATTTTATCGCATATCACTTATGGCTATATTTAAAGGATTGTTCCTTTATCAAAACAATCCGCCGATGCAATATATCAGGCTCTGCTCTGCTCTTGGTTTTGATCTGAACCGTCGATCTATGGGATCCGACAGTTCCTGTACATCATTCTTGCTTCTTCTTTCTCACTTCGTTTATTCGCTATGGATGGATTGTCGCATTAAAACACATTTCTCTGTCCAACTCGGGTTTCTAAACATGCCATTTATCTATAATAGTCATTCAATTGTAAGATTGATGGTTAATCGACATGCCTGCAAATAGAATTTTAACTATCCGCCCATATAAATATAACATAACTCAAAGACGCATAAATACACAAACTCACACTCCAAAATCAAGTCTCTGTATACAATTATCAATATATAATTACACTTTGAGGTTCTTTGCCCTTCTCTAGCCCGATTCTTCTTATTAATGGCCTTTTTCCCCTATGCTGCCCGTAGGCTTACAATACTCTCAATCCTCTTCCTCTCTGTCTCGCCTATCTAACCCCCGAATTATACAAGAAGACACAATTTATACAAAAAAAATGGATTCATGAACCAATTCTGGTTCAGAACCAGAAATTTCTCAACCTCTCCTAAAAAGTCTCTTCAAACCCACTTTTTTCTAAACCAATGCTAAATCAAGCTTTTAAAATTCCTCATATTCTATTCAAGCCAAATAAATCTAACTGTTTACCTGATCTCATATTCTATTCAAGCCAAATAAATCTAACTGTTTACCTGATCTCCACACAGGGAGGATCAATTAGCCACATATACCCTTTTCTCATATTTCCCAATAAATAGACACTCTCATACATTTAGATAAATAAAATTAATTAAACTATTGTCTTCCAACCCCTTGTTAGTCACATGTGATAATGCTATCACATTGCTGATTAGGCTTGAATGCTCCTCCATCAGACTCCCAAAGTTGAAAGTTTCCATGACCTCATGGTCATGTGTTTCTTCTGTTGTCCATCCAGTGTCCCAAACTTTACTTTGTACTGGTCATCACTTTCATTATGTTGCTGATTCAATTCTTTGGCCATTGTCACTTCTGTTCCTCAAGATTTCCAAATCTTAATTTGCTGTTGTCCTCTTTCCTTGCTGATACAAATTCCTATGGTTAATTTCTCCTTCTTGCTGCCCCTCTTCTCATCTTATTTCATCTTCAATAATTTCTCAATTTCCTTCTTACCATTTGTTTTTAACTGAACTCCACTGACATCTGTTTGTTGTACATTCTCCTTTGTCATATAAATTATAAGATTTTTGTTCGAATTTTCCTTGCCTTTTCCATTTACAATTTGTTGTTTGTATTCTACAACTTCCCTTCCATTATCATCAAAGATAATCCTTTCCTCTATGTTATCAGATTTATCTAATAGCTTTTCAAGCAAAATGTCAATTCCTTCATAGTTAATGAGCATATCATTTGTATATGACTCCTCTTTCCTGTATAAGACAGATTTCCATTACAATTGTCATATTCAAAATAACTATGGTTTTCCGTCTTCATAGGTGATTTTGCCATCAACTCTTTATACTGCCTTTCTGCAAAAGTTATGAAATGGTTATCAATTTCCATTTCCATACTTTCCCCTGCATTATACAGTGTTCCTTGTTCCAACGCAATCCTATCATTCAACAGTTCAATAGCTAGGATTTCTTGGAGCATATCATTATGAAGTATCTTTTCATTCTCTATACTTGTACTATTGTAACAAAATGATGTTTCATCTTCTCCTACATCAGAAACATAAATCTGGGTTTCTAAAGCTTCTTCATAGTTTACAGATTCATTAAAATAATTCACTTTAAAATCACAGAATTCCTGAACTTCTGCATCTATCAACATCATCATGCATTCCTTCACAGTTTCCATAATATTTTCATTTTGGTTTTCTACTGAAAATACTTCATTCTGGTTATCATCACAAACTTTCATTTGTTTATCTTCAATGCCTTTAGTCATGACAAATTCCTCGTCAATACCATCATTCTCAAGATTATTAAGTACATGCCGAAAATATCTTTTTGTTTCATCCATCTCTTCCAGTAATCTCACTTCTTCATCAACATGCAGAAGCACATTGTCCAATCGCTGTTCATCACCTGTCAAACTTGAAAACATACACAACATGTCAGTTTCAAAATTACAAGGCTCTTCATTTGAAGCCTTAGTGATCAGCTCCTCATGCTTCTCTGAACTACTCTGATAGTTCACTAAGTTAGTGAGAAATTCACCCTCAACATCTCTGACTTCTTCCTCATCAAAGAAAATTTCTAGGACTGCAACTTCGTGACTATGCTTGGCAACTTCATCATAAGTTTGTAGAATACCTTCCTGTTCTACACAATCTCCTTCAACACTCAGTTTGTCCGAATAAGATAACAATGCCTCCTCCTCTTCTTCGATAAGACTTTGATCTTTCAAAGATTTCTTTGGCTTAACTTCTTCAGCTAAGTTCTTTGTGTCAGCTTTCCTTCTCTTTACTCTACAAATCTGTAGTGCATTTGTTTCCTTTCCTGTTTCCTTTTCCCATTGGTCTTCTATCCATGCTAAAATTCCTTCAAATATAATCCAATAAGTTTTATTAAAAGCAGACACAACCATTTAGCTATACCTCTTAATTTACTCCACCATTTGAAATCTTGAGAATCATTATGCATCTCTTCTTGTGTTTGTCTTGCCTTTGCTCCTTTGACTTTTTCATACATAGGTTCAAATTCATTAAGCTGCATACTTGCAATTTTACATTCACAGAAATAATTAGTCCCAAAAATATGAGATCCTCTTGTCTATGAGGATGCCACCAGTACATTCCTCTCATTTTGATCTGCATAGATCAGTTCTTCTCTACTGTCATCACTCTCTCCTTCCCCAAGGAGAGATCCTTTCTCTGGTTCACAGATGTATTCTATTCCTTCATTCTCAACTGTTCAAAGTAATAATTTCTCAGCAAACAATCCTCTGACAGGCCATTTAACTCTTCTTCCCACATGAAATCCTTGTTTCCATTTTTTTCTAATTCCTTTCAATATCAGCTTCTCTAAATGACTGAGTTTTGCCTTCATCTCAGTGAGCTCTATGTCCCTTCCGTCTTTACTCGTTCCTTTGAATCCAATTGCTTCAACACTCTTTTCCCTCTATCTGTGACTTTCCTCTGTACCCCAGTCATAACTATCCACAGTCAATTCCATTCCTTCCCCTAGTGAACCTTCCTTGTTCACTAGTGAGCTGCAACTAACCTTTTCCATTTCACATGTAACGAGTCTCCTTCATGCCTCACCAAACTTTCCTGAGTTTAGCCTTTTGGCTCACCAAACTTTCCTGAGTTTATCCTTTTGGCATCTATTAGTTCTTTCCTCGAACCTTTCACTGACTAACAATTCTACCCAACACTCCTCTTGCTCGAATTGTTATCTCCTATCCACCATCGCAGTTGTGGAGCTGCCTCAATAACTTCTACCCAATCTCAGTTGGAAGTTGTTCTCATCTCCTCTTGAATACTCCTTGCTTTAGGCTCTGCATCTTCAATTGCTCACTTCCTTCTTCATTTAGTAAATTCATTTACTGTCGAGTACTGTCACCTTTACTCATCTGAGAATTCTTCTTGCCTTATCTTCTTTACATAGTTCATATGCTATGATGCTGGTACTACTCATTCCACCTTCCAACAATTCCACTGCTTCCACTGACCTGCACAATCTTATCTCAAGATACATCAAAATATCTTCCAAACCTGCAATATTTCCTTCAAAGATGTTTTACAACTAATTCCCATTCCATCAAGTAAATATTGTCAAAGGGTTCATCTGTTTACTATTTCATCTATAATTTCCATTCACAAGACTCCATATAGCCAACAACTATTTCCCATTTTACTTTTCATAACAGACTCTTCAGCTTTCAATATCAATTAAGATTAGATCTAAAGTTCAATCATATTTACCAATTCACGACAGACACTACCAATTCCTTCTGATATCTTGTTTGTAAGCAAATCCTGTTTTGCTTCTACAAATTCATAGAAAAAAAAATTTAAATGTCACAAAAAAATCATTGTAAAATTATTCTTAAATATAGATCTATTAAATCATGTGGATTTAAACCATTAGATCTGGTTAAATTCCTTCTCATTGGTGTTGTTACTTTTAAACCCAATAGAAATTTTAGTGAATAGATTTAAGTTGGAAGCTCATCAAAAAGTTGTTAACGCTTAAGATAATAAAGAATACTTTGTCACTAAAGATATTCAAATGCACTTACAATTATCTAATGATGAGGTATGCAAGCTAAAAGGTACCTCTAGTCTGCCTATGAATCCCTTAGTCGCACGCTCAGCCTTGTCTCAAATCTCTTAGTCACACGCTAAACCCTACAAATCCCTTAGTCGCTTGCTCAACATGTTCCAACTCTGTTGATGTCCAAACAACCTTGTTTCAACTCTAGCAAGATGTGAACACTGAAAAACGCAAACATCAAACTTGACTCTAGCAGAACACCTCATGAACAAAGACAAAAAAAAAGAAAAAAAATCAAGATGCCCGCCTTTAGTTTGGGATTTTTGTGGGACACGTGTCTTATGTCCTAAAATCGAAACACATTAGGGCACATTTCCACCACGGTCCAAACATGTGTCATGATTTTAGGACACGATAAAAATCATATTCGACACATTTTATTCATTGTGTCGTGTCTGACACGTGGAATATGGGACACGAGACCCTAAGGGACGTGTTTTGTGACTTGGTTGAGATATGATCAGTCTAGTTCTTCTAGTTCCGGTTTGAAAATTGGTTTGATAGGTGTACTGGTCTAGTCATTGGTTCCGGTTTTGAATACTTTGCCCTTGAGTACTTCGCACACCATATATATATTTTATTATTTATTTATTGCGCGTGTGTGTATATATATTTATTTGTTTATTTATTTTTACTTGGAATGAAAGGACGGGAAACCATTTCATGGATGGTAAACTAGGTAAACCCTTCTTGCCCGAAGGGAATCAAAGAGAGTCGAACCTATGATCAACAACAACAACAACAATATCAAAGAATTTCATGTCTGGCTCTAGACCGCTTGAGCTAACCCTTGGGGCTATATATATAATATATATATATATATATTTTTGAAAAAGCGTATATAACTGAACCTAAATTGAAACCTCAGTGAAAAATTTGAACCTAAATCGAATTTAATCCTTGTCGAACCCGAACTTGAACTAGAATTGAATTTAATCGTTGTGGAACCCGAACTTGAACCCGATCCATGTGGCTTAAATTTTACTATTATTTTGGTATTGTTTGTTAGAATAAGTAACACCCAAGATTCCTATATTAGGATGTAATGATGACTTTATAATGACATTAAGTCATTAGTTTGTAGGGTAGTGTTGTAGTCGCTACAACACCTTGTTGAAGAATCTAGGGCAATTCTATGTAATGTGATTCTTCTTTGACTTGATAACAATTTGTGGAGTCTTTTTACTTTTTCTTGTTAGCTTAATCTTCTTCTTCTTCTTATTAATGCATGTGTGTGTACTTCATCAAACTGCTACCTAAAACATAAGAACAAGAACACAAGATGTTGGCTCTCTTGAGTGGAAAACCCTTTAGTAAGTTTCTCTTATTGAAGCTTCTTATTGATTAATGCCAAACCCTAGACCCTTGACAAGAATATCCTCCAAGCACAAGTCAAATCCTTTCTTCTTCTTGCACTTTGTTTCCTGGCACTTCGTCCTCCTACTTCTTTCGACAACTTGTGATAGACCTTCTTATGCTTAGTTCTTGAAGAGATATTTCTCCTTGATCCTTAGTGAACTCTTTCACATAAGATGATGCCTTCCTTCTCTTAACCAATTGAGTTCCTTCTTGATGTGAGTTTGCAGACTTGATGTGACAGCACCTGCAGCCCTTGTTTTTCGCACGTGTAGGACGTTTCCCTTAGGTTTTGACCCTTTTCTTCTTTGCTTGAGAGAGTCTCTTCTTCGCTATAGTGGGAGGCCCCTTAGTTTCTAGCCCAAACAATGATAGATATGGGACTGATGTGATGCTGCTGTTATGACCGCAGAGAGGCCTCTTTTTTTTACACGTGTGATTGTGTTTGACCCTTAGAACAACCCCTTAACCTTTGGTCTTGTATTCTCCTGCTTCGCTGCAGTAGAGGCTCCTTATACTCTGCTTCTTTCACTCTTTTCTCGAATTCTATTGCTCGCTGATTTCAGAGGTGAGTTCATTATCTTTGGAGGAGTGGACAACCTCTATATATAGAGGACTGCCCCTCCTTTAGGCCGACTTGAGGACAGTAGGCCGACTTGTCTATTTCTTCATCATTTTGCTGCTTGAAGGATGTCGTTGCAAGGAGGAGACTTTGACTTTGCTTGGAGGTATTCCTTTTGACTCTAATACAATTATATACATGGTGTAACATGCTCTTAAGTCCTTCAATATTTTCTTTTGACTCAACTCACTTATGGCACTTAACATGTGCTAGACCTATTTCAATGAGCAAGAAACTCATTGACATATATTATAAAAATAATATTTATTTTCTTGAATAAGTACAAATATCAAAAGTACATTTATGAAGACCGAACCTAGTTACATTTCCTTCAACACATACCCAAAATTTTGGGCATATCCAAAATTTCAGTCCCCCCTCTGTCCTGACGATATAATGCTTATGTTTTAAATGAGATAGATTTATGATGACTAGTGTTATCAAACCCTAATGATACATACACTAACATGATGCATATTACTCCTATTCACTCCATCTTAATTATCATTCTATTTGATGTATTAGGGTTTGATAATTGTCCTCCTTAACTAGGATCATCTCGTGCACTTGCAAGCGTTATGTTTCCATGAGATGCGTTTCTAATGATTAACACATTTTCCACCTTGGTCCTCATCTGCTTGAGTGTATTAGAGTTTCGGTAATTGTAGTTACACCTAGACACTGTTAAAGTTCTGTACTATCATGTTGGCATTCTATATCATTGTTATTTGCTTGGATGATAATTTGACGAAATACTTTCACTTACACATGTGAGACTGGTTACTATAAGTTTGTGATTTATGTTGCATATTTGCCTTTAAAAACGAATATTTGAGACACCTTAAATACTTACACTAATACGGTAATGTGGAAGTCTCTTGAAGGCTTTATAAAACCCATTTAGACCATGCTCCAATTGCCCTATCTATTTAAAGCTTCTTTATTCAAGAAGACGAGTTCATTTTATGCTCCAAGAACCTACTAACTTGTATTCCTTTTGGCATGCAAGGTGAATATATTTGACCACATCATAATGAAGAGATTATTCACAACTACGAGGAGGGTCTCATATTACATAACATGCGCCGGTTATCAAAATGTTCTTGAGATAGAGTCGGATAGTAAAATCCAATATGATGACCATACAAATCTGATTGCACATAACAGACTCGCGTCTAAGCACAACATAAGGTTCCACGATAACACAGTTTTGAAAGCATTGCTTGTGGCCTTATGTGCCAGATAAACAAATTTTGTCCACCCTAAAAGCATGTGTTTCGAAGTGCGATATTCAATGCTACATTTGTCAAGCGATTTGTTCAGCCAAAACGTTGTTGATGTATCTTGAAGAGAATTGGGGCAGTTTCATGTGTGGAATGCATGACAAAAGTGCGAGTGCATGCAAATAGACGAGGCACAAAAACTAGTGCAAAAGGAATGTTATAGCAACATCACATGATGCTTATTGCCAACATAATAACAAATGCACGAGGAACGATTCAACATGCAACAGGTGGTGATTTTAGAAAGGAGTGTAGTGAATGTCACTTGGAAAGGGAATGGGTCGATTGTTTGAGAAGGGGACAACGCCAACAAAACTTATCGCACAATAGAAAATACTATTTATACTATTTTATACCAAAGCGATTGTTCCAGATGCATACTGTTGCACCATTAGATACGTCAGATATGCAGGAATGATTGGATTGACTCCTAATGCACAACAAGGTTGGGTATTAAGCATGAAGGTCGGGATACGAGTTCGCTCAGCGCCATGCCAACACATGCAAGGAACACTTTGCCATGCGTTACAATTTTTTGAGGAATGCTCATGATGCCGACACTTTATCTCTGCAATCAATAGGTACATTAAGGTGATTCTAGGGGTGATAAATTTATGATCCAGAAGATTCTGAAAGACTTTCTTCAATCAAACCCAAGACCTCAATGAAGTTCCGTTGTGCAAGATTTAGATGATCCAAATGCAAGAAAAGGAAGGTTATTTTCGGAGCTCGACTTAGAAAAGTAGAGGCAACACTTAGCAAACTTGCAGATAAAACTTTGGTCGCAGGGCATGATTGCTACTGACCTGAGGTCTCCAGATCGCATCCCAAAGCTTCAACATACAACTAGAAAATGCGATTGGCCAAATTGCGACAATGCGACATCTCTTTAGGTCGCAAGGTCGCAATGATGTGCCTAGTCATGAATCCAAGAAAATGCGACCCAACTTGCATTGTTATCTTGTGACCCATCCACAAGTCTTCAAATCGCACTTGAAAGCTCCTCATCGACAGTCCAAAAATGTGATGTCCTCTATAATGCGACTGTGTGACCTTTGCCAAGGGCGGTAAGTCAGAAATTCGCACTTTTGAAGAGTCTGTGCCGAGTGCGACTTGTCCTCTTTGGCGACTTACATGAATAGGTTACATGAAGTCGATATAAAAGGAGACTTGCTTCACAACTGCTCGAGAAAACAAGTTTATACATGAATACACTTCAATGTCATATAGAGTTGGCCTATATCAATACAATACTGTCAACACTCATGCTATAAATGTAACACCCTCCTCCCACATCCACCCAAGTAACCATGTCAACCGGGGTAAACATGCGACGAGAGGCTACTATGATCAGGTTTGACCTCCTATGTGACCTTAAGGAAGTGGAATCGATGAAACATCACACACAGTGATCCAACATCATCAACAAAACCCTCAGGAGACAAGTCAGCCACTCAGACAACCTGTCCCTGGGTCCCACTGCTATTCTGGATCTCTTAGGCCATAGTCGCTCTCATACAATGGGCAAGGGAGCGACCAACGACCTAACGTCGCTCTCACAAGCTTTCCTGCTAGCGACCAGGGACCAAAATTGCCAATTCTGTGCCAACGACCCCGAGATTTAAGTCACTTTTTCAAGCACAGAGCCCAAGCCATTGCCGAGAATAGAGTGTTAGCTTGAAATCATTAAAAATACAGGGAAACAATGACGCAAAAGCAATAGGCTGAACAAGGCCATAACCAAACCCCTACTAGCTATGCCAAGTATTTTGTCAAACATATCATCAACATGTAACCTACATGTGTAAACAACATAATTAAGTGTAGTGATCTCATAGTTATCTGAGAATCACTATATACCATTGTTCCCTTATGTCATTTGCTGCATTATCATCTATTAGGCCATAGATACACTATCCATTCATTTACAAGTAAAAGCATGTTGAGAGCCATACATAGGTGTTATCATAAAATATACATATAACCAACATAATAGGAACAAAATTACCCTAAACATATCAACCATCAAAATCCACATATACATCAATACATTTGCACATGGAAATCAAGGGAATGAATTTCTCATTAATGAATACAATAAACCAACTGGAGATGGGACTACCATGTTCCACTCGACCATAGAATGATTGAGCCAAATCTCTCTTCAGCCATTCACCCCCATGCCATATTCCAAGCATGAATGTGGGATTCAAACCAAAGGAACCAACAGGGCATACCGAGGCCAAACCACCCCACTCTCATCAATAGAAACCAAGCTTTACTGTAATCCATCCCGAATTACTAGGCCAACACAATGAACACATCATAACAGGCTTTACCGTGATCTCCACCCGATCACTAGGCCAAACAAGCATGGATGCCACTGAATTTCTCCACCTACACCGTGAGGAATTTTCCTGTCTCCTAGTCTCTTAGGCTTTACAACAATTCAAACTTGGATCACTAGGCGCTAAGCTGAAACTCTAGTCTCTTAGGCTTTACTGCAATCTACACCGAATCACTAGGCCCTAAACCGAGACCCACTCTCTAGGCTTTACCGCATATGGGCTCAACATAGAGCAAACCACCTCTAGGCTTTATCATATATCTTGCCATTCATTGACAAGGATTCCTAGGCCATCCGAGGCAATACAAAATCCGGCTTTACTGCAACCCATAATCCGGCTCAGGGGTTACTAGGCCATGTGTTCTATCATTTCAGAGATCCACCTCACTCAGCTTCGAATCCATCCGACAATCCAACTCAACCAAAACAAGAGAACACCATCACACCATCGCTATCTGGAAATGACAAGTCTAGGCTGAAAGCACTGTTACACCTGGCAAAACCCATGCCATGATAGAAAATAATCACATGCAATACCACGCATGCCAAATCTAGCAAGGAAAATACACTTGCAAGTTGATACCTACAATGAAACCTGCTGTAGATGCCTGATCCTACCTTTCCCTGCTTGATCTTTGCTTCCTCTTGCCTTCTTTGTCTTTCTTGCTCCTATGCCAAAATTGCTCCAAGAAACTCAAGTGTCCAAGAGTGTGAGAGAGAGAGAGAGAATAATGAGAGAGCTCCAAAACTCAACTGACAAAAGGTTACAAACTGATCCTCAAAAGCCTTTTTATGAATGAGTCCTTTATTTTCTTCATTTTCCATTATTTTCCTTCATTTTCCTCCTCACATGCAACCTGTGACCTTTCACCTTCCTTTTCTCCTAATTTCCATTATTTTCATAAATACTTGTGCCAAAAATGCCATTTTGCCTTTCCAAAGCCTTAGCCATTGCCTTTGCCATTTTCCTTAGCCATAAACAACCAAATGAACACCCCCTAGGATGTCCTGCCAAACATTCATCTTGGAATAAGTTTCCCACCAACCGTGGTATTTATATATTTTACTTGAGTTTTTATCCAGGCTTGTTACAGTAAAGCTATAGGCATTGTGTAAGTTTTGGCACTCTCAAGAGAATGGGTGTTAGAACACATGATTGGTACTCTCTCAAGAGAATGGGCATTAGAACACATGAAAGATTTGCTTTGTACAAGATGAGCAATGGTGAATACTTCACACTATGTCAGGAAAGGGCTCATGAGGTTATGTATGAAGGGCCCTGTTGAATGGTCTAAACACATCACAATGGCGCCACAATGAACTTCAAGTGCCCACACGAAGCGCATGGTGATAGTGCTCATGGGTTATTGTAAGTATCAATCATATTGGCAAAATCTTGCTCCTCATCTTACCATTCTCATTCAACGCCAGCCGTACTAAGCATAAAAAACGTGTGAGTTAGATTATGCTCCATGGGTGTGATGGGGCTACAATAATGTGAATATACAATGAATTTAACAACACACTATGGAAATACAATGCAATGAGAAATGGTGCCCTGACTTTGTCTTTGATAATTGTGCCATTGCTGACATGGACTTCATAATGTCAAACTTAACATTGTCGAAAAATTAAGTATTCAAAAAAACGTATGATGTGGTAGAATGAATGCAAGTCAATTAGTATGGGTTGTTGCCACAATATTAAAGTCACATTGGAAAAGGAGATTGACTTTGGTGCATAAACACCATGACGAAATGGTGTTGAAAGGTAGTGAGGGAGAAAGGGGGCGCAAGCCTTATTGACACATTTATGAAGCAACCGCGTTGGATCACACATCACCACATCACCATATGTGCAACATTGAGGGCACATGACAATGTGGCCATCACTAACTATATTGAAATGCCAGACTCTGTTTGAGTCTCAAACTCTCACTGATTTACTGAGTCACTGTAATTGTCTCTTGAGTGTCTTTGTGCCTTGCTTCTTCTTCCTCGTTCCTTGTCCAATTTGGCATACTAGAGTGTCATACTCCTCCTCTTGAGGATAATGTTGCGAACATAGTGAATTCATCCTTCAATTTGGCAGACAAATCCTCGATCTTTGCCGAAGCTGCTGTCTGCTTCCCCTTCTTGTCCATCCTCTTGGGACACTGGTTGGCATAGTGACAAAGCTCACCACATCCGAAGCACTTGACCTTCGACAAATCTTTCTTCTTCTTCTCTCCTTTAGAGTCTTGTCCCTGGCTGCGACCCTTTTTCGCTTTCCCTTCACTGCGAGAGTGACGTTCTCTTCTTCCTTCTCGACCTTCTGTCTCTTACTACTGTTACTGGTAGTACCATCGACGGGACTGAGCCTTAGCTCCTCTTGTGTGATCTTTCTTCTTCTTCTCTCCTTTAGAGTCTTGTCCTTGGCTGGGACCCTTCTTCGGTTTTCCCTTCCCTGCAAGAGCAGTGTTCTCTTCTTCCTTCTCTACCATTGGTCCCTTGCTTGTACCATTGACGAGATGAAGCCTTCACTCCTCCTGAGTGAAGTCACTCCACAAGTGTTCCCAATTTGGTAGCTTATCCTGTCCAATAATCACTTGAACGAAGGTTTTCCATTCCTTGGTAAACTAGCTCATCCTCTACCGACTTCTTTCCAACTGCTGCAAATTCATCTCTGACACCCTAAATCTTGGTGAGCTAGGCTGTTATGTTCTCGCTCTTCTGCATCTTGACCGTTCTCAACTTCTCCTTGAGAATCATCTTCCGACTCTTAGAAGGATCCTAGTACAACTTGCTGATGGCACCCCATATCTCCTTTGCAGTGCCCTTCTTTGCAATATGTGGGATGATGTGATCTCGTACTTCGTCTAGGACCATCCTCTTGGCCTTGGTCATATCCCTCATGTAATCATGTAACAAGATAGTATTGTTACAACATAGAACATTAGAATTTAGGTAACCAGGGGAAAACCCAACCAGATTTTTCTTCTTTTAGAAATCAGTTGTTCATCAAAGATACAAAGTACAATGAGAGATCAAGAGAATGAGTAATTTCACCCAAATCTGAACAAGCTGTAGCATGAAGATCACTTGTAGCAACAATAGATGCACACACTGAATCAACCTTCCCTTCAACTGAATCAACACGGAAAGACTGAATCAACATTGACTCACCAAGTTTTGCTCTTACTCTTCAAGTTTCTCTCTCACAATCTTCTTCAACTCTCTCCATCTCTCTCAAGTTCGAATTCTTTCCTAATGCACAAGTAGTGAGGGGAGAAATAATGAGGCACATATACATAGGATGAGCAACAAATCCATGCCATAAAGGAGTAACTCGCATGCCAAGAGGGAGAGTAACATATGCCCATTTAGGAAATGTAACTCATGCCATTAAGAAGGTAGGTACGCATGCCTTTGTAAGTTATGCCATTAAGAAGGAGAGTGTAACATACTCATTAAAGAGTGCATAAGAGGAATCTTTAATGATATGCTTTAACGAGAGCATAAGAAAGTGTAAGAGCATTAATGAGAGTGTAAGAGGAATATGCCATGCCAATAATGAGTGTAAGAGAACATTATTGAGAGTCATGATTGAGTAACTTGAATTTCCTTTTAATAATAATATAATAGTATCATAGAAATAATAATATAATATTAATGATTAAGTCAAAATTGAATTATTAGGATTGATTGATGATCAGAAGGGATTTTCCATCAACAATACTTGATTACCAATTGATTCAAGGTGATTTAACTATTTTTGGAAAGTCAAGCCTGAAACTTTCTATTTTTTAAAATTCATCCCTGAGCTGCCAAATTTTCAACATAGACTTGGTCAAGGTTGGCTGAAATGTTGGAAAGACCCGGGGGAGGGAGGTGGGTGAATCAGTATTTCTTTCAATTGTTATATCGTGCTAGTTAAAAATCTTTTTACAAGATAAGCCAAAACACAAGTGGAACAAAAATAACTTTGTTATTAAAAATAGTGAGGACTCCAATCCTCATTTACAAACATAGGTTCCAACCTTTAGAAATAAAATGTTCACCTTTTTTAAGGCTCCAACCTTGAATGAGGACTCCAGTCCTCAAATATAAATCCAGGGTCCAACCTAGTCTCTCACAAGGCTCCAACCTTGTATGAGGACACCAATCCTCATTATAAATCCAGTCTCCAACCTGGTCGCTCACAAGGCTCCAACCTTGTATGAGGACTCCAATCCTCAATATAGATCTAGTCTCCAATCACAAGGCTCCAACCTTGTACAAACACTTCCAATATGTTCCAAAACTTTATCAAGATATCTCCAAGATAGCTTCCAGATCTGATCCAAAAACTCAAAGATTGCTCTAAGAATTCTTAAACAATCACTTCAAATGATACTTCAAAGAATGCTCCAAAATCTCTGCAGGGTCTGCTATAATTATGTCTTTAAGACTGCTTCAAGTCTGTTCCAAAAGGCCTGATTCAAGTCTGCTCCAAGAGGCACTCATTCAGACTTCAAAGTCTGGTTCAAATTTGCTCCAAAAGTCTACTCTAGCAGGGCTTCAAAATGCCACAAAAGGATCTCCACAATCTGCTCTATGGTCGCTTTAAAGTCTGCTCCAAAAATCCTTAATACTACTCCAAAGGACTTCAAGGATGCCCACAAGGAGTTGTTCTGCAGTTCCCTAAAGCTTTGCTTCAGAAAGGGCTTCCAAAAAAAACTGCTCCAGTGTCTCCAAGATTGCTTGTCTTACAAGACTGCTTCACAAATGTCTTTAAGTCTGGTCCATGAATGTCTTCAAAATATCTGCTCTTATAGCCACTTCAAGGTTTGGTCTAGAGCTGTTTCAGAAAGCTTAAAGATTGCTCCAAAGATCCACTACAAATGTTCAAAGTACACAGTCCGAGATCCTAGTCTTGCCTTAGTCTGAAATGTTACCGATGAGATGCTACAGTCTGAATTCAAGCTGCTACAGTCCAGGATACAATTTGAAATTCCCTTTTCACAGGACCAAAGTTCCACAGGAGGGAGGTTGAAATCATAGGTACAAAATTGCTCAGATCACCATAGTCCACATTAGTTACAGGTCACTGCAGGCTGAGTCTTGTTGTAGTCTAAGTCAGCTCCAAAAGTTAAAACTTCACAGTCCGAGGTCTGTTGTTCCAAGTCTCCACAGGCCAAGTTTAAGTCTGAGATTAGGCTGATGTCAGAAACCAAATCAAATGTTTTCTTCTTTACTTTCCCACCAGGTTCGTGAGATATGAAACCTATAAACTCCTTTTGCAGACCCGAGCTTCACTTTTCTTCTCCCTTCAATGAGTTGAAGGCCAAATTGAGGAGACGTCTTGTTTATTTATACTATTCAAGCCCACATTGAACCGTTATGTCTATAGGAGGTGGGCCCAACATGTTTCAAGAGGAGGCTGACTTGAGTATCAATTATAATACTTATTTAAATTTGTTTTAGTGGCGGAACTTAGTAATAATACTTTTGGCAGAATTATTCTTCATTATGTGTCATTGTTCTTCATTTCTGCATCCACACATTTCTTCCATGTATCAATTAAGATCCTAGCCTTCTGAATCTCCTTGTTCTTGTGATTTTTCAAGTGGCTTACAGATTTCCCAACATTACATATCTTCGGAGCATCCAGATCTACAGGTAGCCTATCAAGTATATGTAGCAATATTAACAGGAGTTCTTGAATCTTTGACAACTTTGTCACCCTCCTTTGGGCTGCCTGCATCTCCAGTCTTTCCTTTACGTGCTTCTTGAGGCCAGTCATCCAAAATAGGCAAGCACCGGAGCTGCACAAATTGGCTGAGACAGTCATCTCCTACAAGGGATGTACGACACAAAGCCAAATCAATTCCTTTCTTACCATCATTACTTTTATACAGCTGCATTAGATGCACAAGCTGCCCAACAGCTTCTGAGTTGATGAGGCTTCCATCTTTGTTAGTGATTCTGGCAATTTCTTCGGGCCTCATAATGCATTCTCGTTTGGAATGCCCTGTATCACTGCCATGAAAAACGCTCTGATCAGCACGCTCCCTTTTTTCCCCCTAACTTGAATGAAGCATTCTGTGTGCTACTGAACAATCTCTCATTGCTCGCAATCTATTTCATTTGACCTCTCAACAATCTCTTATTGTTTTGACATCAATGACAATATCTCAACATGAAACACGACCCACATAGCCTAAAATCTTATTATATGCAGAGCAGAGATGACAAATCCAAGTCAATTATTAGACTTGCTGTATCAGATTGTAAGTTGCATCATGTTGACCTGGAAAAACCTTGCAAAGAATATTGGAAGAGTTAAACAAGCTGTTTGGGTCAAAACCACACCAAGTTTCTTCAGCTATTTTGGTTCAAAACAAAAAATATTTTGTCTCATAAATCAGTTAAAGGGTGCTGATAAAGCAGTTAATGGAAGCAGATGTGAAGTTTGGAGAAGAAGATGCAAATGCTGCTTTGTTGAGCAGCTCGCTATGTAACAGGAAACTCCACCCTGAGTTGTTGGAAATGCATTTTGTAAACATTGCCTTGTACGAAGGTCCTCTAAAACGTTCTAGTGGCACTTCAGATTTTTGAAATGCCACATCAGTCATTTCAGCTGGCATATTGACCTTCTCAGCAAACTTTTTGGTCGTTTCTGCTGGTGTGCTGGTTTTCAATTGACATCTTGGTCACTAAAATGAAAAATTATATTAAAAAAAAGAACGCTAACACTGATTTTATACAATCCAAGTTGAAATAGAATGTTATGGTTCCCTTTAAACGATAACTCTTTTTTCTGGCCTTATGTCAAAATTTAAATTCATGAATGGTGTTCTGAAATCTTATGTCTACTGGTTTCTGGTTTTTTTCACACGCGTGCACATTTTTTTCCAAGCAAAACAGATCGCAAAAATCCCCCACGATTTCTTTCCCATGATCCATGGATGGTAAATGGGGTGAACTGTCAACCCTTATCATGGAATTTGAATTTTGGCTAGAAAGCCCAGAAAATTCTTTTATGGAATAATGCTATGGAACTATTGGAGGTAATCATGATGAAGGTCAGGCAAGTATGGCTGTAGCCTCTATTTTATTCTCATGCCTATGATTTCAATTCTGTTGCAGTCTTCTGACCCTTGATCTGGAAATATTGTTTAGATTTGGCAGTGCAGTTTAAGAATTTTTTTTCATGGGTTGTGTACATGTTAGTTGTATCAATGTATCGTGTTCTTAAAACAACCAAAGAAATTTTGTTCCCTACTACATGGCTTACTGCATGTGATTCCTTCTGCGCAATTCATGTTGATATATGAGCTTTAATATAAAAACAGCTCAACTGTTGTATTTTATATTTTTTTCTGAATTTGCCAGAATTTGCGAATCTAGTGAATTTCCATTTCTTTCTTTATTTACATGCTTTGTATTTATCTGTGACACAGCTTATACTTTCTTGTAATGTGCTCTTTGAGGTGAAACATAGAAAGTTCTTGCCTGTTATTTGTAGATGGTAGATTCTTTTAGATTCTTTTCAAGAAGACCAAAATTTTTGTACAAAAAAAATCTGATTGTAATAATGTTTGCTTTGTGGTTCATCGATTTTCATCCAGGCTTCCCAAGATAAGAAGAGCTTGGATGTCGGAGCAAACTTATTTGTTGGCAACCTTGATCCTGTAAGCTTACTTGCTGATTAAATGGATCTCAAAAATAGTTTTAATGAATTTCTAAGTTCAAGCAGGAGAATTTCAATTTTTGGCAACGCTTATGTTGGTTCTCTTGCAGTGTAAATAGGCACCTAATGGATGTGGTCCAATCTGATCTTTTGCAGGATGTAGATGAAAAGCTGCTTTATGATACTTTTAGTGCATTTGGAGTTATTGTTACAAATCCTAAGGTCAGGATATCCAATTCTTCGATTTGATTGCTTTTTGGTTTTGTTCATGAATGTCAGGATTGTAGAATTGGTGTATTGCACTCTTAATTATATTTACAAGAAAATGGAATCATTTGCAAAGATTGCAGGACTGTTATATTTGAGGCAGGCATTGGATGTTATGATTTCTAAGAATGCTTACATATGCATCTCTACAGATCTTTGGAATTTTTACCTTTAGTATGTGGCACTGTCTATAAGTCAGTGCAGCAATGTTTGCTAAGCATTAGAAATTATGTAGCTTATATTTGAGGTCATCATCTTCATCCACGTTACAGTATTTGAAGTAAATAGCAGCACTTTAACTATTGTGTTATTATTATGTTTGGTAGTTATGTCAGAACAGTATCTGGACATTTTGACAAATATTTGTACAGGCCGTTTGTCAGTAATGGGTTTAAAATTCAGTGTGAGTGGCTTAGAGTGCAAATTTTAGCTAAATGGTAAAGGGAATGGAAATTTCTATCATATATTTTATAAACTTAGTGATATCCATTTATCTAAACTATAATATAAAGAAAAATTCAAAAAGGCATCTTTATGTAGGTATGTGTTACCCCTTCTTCTAGCAGTGGGTAGCCCATATGAAATATTGCATTTTCACTTGCATTTGGACGAGCAGATCTGAAAATGTCTGAAGTCCCTCGTTTGAATTGTCTGGAACTTGAGAAGTTTTCGTCATATATTTGGATAAAAATTGCATTTATATATATACACTTCAATGTATGAAAGTTGACCTCAATTTCTAAAGAAATACAAAATACCTCAAGTTGGCTTGTAACTATTGATTTTTGGTGAGCTTATCCTCAATTTTGGATTTGTGTGCAAGAAATCCCCTCTGTTTGTCTCTAATTAATGCAGCCCCTAGGCCTTCACTCGCTCATTGTGGCGCTTATACTATATGAAATTTATACAACATAGACAAATGTACGCAGACAATAAGAGAGAATATTGAGTAATGCAATGTCTCAATACATAATATGTTAGGAGTTAATGTAAGTACAACTTGTTCTATTGTGCTTTTAGTGTGTTTCCATATTGTCCCTTTTATTTTAATAATCCAGTTGTCATGATAATGTTATACATGAGTGATACAATGGTTCAACATCTCCTTTATATAAATAACACTTGATCTATGGCTTCAACACTATATTGACCCATGGTATCTATTTAGATAGCATGGAGGATCATTTGATGAAAGATTGATTGGGCTTGGTGGTTGTCTTGCATGTACAAAGAGTAGTTTTATTTCTGCAGTTTTTGAGGATTTAAGGGTTAAATGGACCATTCCATTCCTTTTAGAACATTGTTTCTAACTAGAAATGTCTTTTGTTTCATTTGAAAAGTCACATGTTTGTTCAAGATATGCTCTTTTTTTCCATCAGTGATGGACAATGAGTGAAATACTTTGTTTATAAAGTTTTTTCCCGCTTTGTTCTGATTTATTTGTAATTTCATCCAGCTTTGTGGCACTCACTGATTTGCATATTATTTTCTCTTCGTGCTTTGAGTGTTCTTAGCAAATAAAGAACAATTGGAAAGAAGGCTAAGTCTGTTTCATTTTTTTGAGTTTTTTTTTCTTCCTTTTTCTTTTTTGGCATTGTTTTGGCTTGGAACAATATTTTGTGTGGCATATTGTGCTTGGAGGTTGAAATTTAAAGGGAGACTAAGCTCCATGCCTTTCATTGGCCCTAAGTCCTTGGTTTGGTTCTTTGCTAATTTTTGCAAGCTCTTCTTGCTATGAGCCCCTTTTCAATGGTCCCTTTTTCGGTCAATGGACCGTGTGGGCCTTCTTAGGGAGCTCAACTCTTTTGAAATGGGAATTCCCTTTGTCCCTCTCCAAAAACATGGGAATGCTCATGCTATGTAGACCCAACCATAGAGCTACCACGTGGTCAGAAGTTCACACCTTGTTGCATAGTTAGGGCCATTGACACTTATTACTACATACAATGTTAGCTAGAGTGCCCATCACAAATTTGTGAGTCATAGTGCCATGTTATCATGTTTGCCACATCATTGCCATGTGTCAATACCATATCATCCCTACCACTTTAGCAATCGAATAAACATTCACATGGCACATTCTTAGCTTGCCACAAACCTTTGGGGTTGCTTTGAAAGTGTCAACAGGGAACACCATGCCTAGATATGCCTCATGCAATGCGAGGTGCACAATGTGCATGGATGGCCCTTGGTTGTTTTGTGATTTATAAACATTGTGACTTGATTATTGATTGCTAGACCTTGTGTGGATGTTCATGTGGCATTCTTCCTTGGTGTTTTGGAGACCTATGGAGCTTGATGACTTCTTCATGTAGCTGACATATGGAGTTTGGTTGCTTGCTTGGATGATGCCATACTTTGGAGGAGTGCTGGGCATCTTGGAGGGGGAGTGCTAAGTGCTAGACGACATGGACACACTTGTTTACTAGCATGGAGGCTTGTCTTCACTTAAGGATGCTTGGGTTGAGGGGGTAGTCATGTAGGTGTGATGGTCTTGGGTATATCTTGTGTTCTTTGGTTGATGTGTTTGTCTTCTGATTTATTTTCCGCTGTGCATTCTAAGTTCGAAAACTCAGTGTATTTGCAGTTTAAGTTTCCAATGCAACAATTACTTGTATTTCTGGTTTTTACACTAAGAAAATTGTAAATTAGTAACTGGGTTTTAAGGAAATCTAACATGGTATTAGAGCTCAGTTTTTGATTGAAGACCAAGCACAAATTTTATCTTTAGCAACAAATTTTGCGATTCAGATGGAGCATGTTTATCAGATCGATTTCGCTCTCATGGGTTATGGGCAGTGCACATTGGTTTCGACAGTGCAATGTGCTTTCAACAGTTTGATTTGTCAGTATGTCATATCAGGGTTTGAGATTTGAAGATAGATTGGACAATGCGTCCAACTTCTATTCGTGGCTTGAATAGATAGCAGTGGTGTTGGAGAAACAAGGGGTTTGGGATTTTGTTGATAATGTCCTATTTCCACCCACTGACCCTCAGTAGTTGGCTCAACATAATAAGATGGATGCCAGGGCAATATGGATCATCTTGGAAGGAGTCAAGACGCACATTATCCCTTGTCTGATTGGGAAGAAGAAGGCCAAAGACACATGGACATACATCATTGGTCTCTACTAGGATTGGAGCGAGGCCAGAAAGTTGTGTTGAAAGACAAACTTAGGAGTATTACAATGTCAGTCAAATTCAGTAGTGTCTTATCTCACCAAGTTTTCCAAAGTAAAGGAAGAATTGGTTGGTGTGGGTGAGATAGTTCCAGATAGGGATCTGGTAAATTTTTCCCTATTGGGTTTCACCAAATTGTGGCAAGCCTTCACAGATGGGATATGTGCTCAAGAAAACTTTCTAGATTGTGAGTGTTTATGGGTTGATTGCATCTAAGAGGAGATTCGCAGACAAGCTCAGGATGGTCTTCCTTAAAAACAAGTAAGATGAGGAAAATTTTGCTGTAGTCAGCAAAGGGACCAAGGCTGGTGGTGAGCCAAATTCTAAGAGTGAGAAGAAGAAAAAGGATCTTAGCAAGATCAAGTGCTTTTCATTCCACCAGTTTGAGCATTATGCCACTAAATGCCGTAACAGGAAGAAAGGGTCCAAGAAGGACCAAGTAGTAGCCTCTGTAGAGTTAAATGAGTTCTTTTCGCATTTTGAGGAGTTTTCACTCATTGCTTGTATGGCAAGTTTAGTGGCTACTGGTTTATTGCGCCGAGAGGCGCTCTCCAACCCAGTATGGAAGAGAGAATAGATGTTGTAATGCCTCATCCTGTCCTTTAAACATTTTGACTTGGTCAAATTACATAAAAATTAAAATTAGAATAAAATAAAAATAAAATTTATAACGTGAAAAGATTTTTACTCTGCCAAAATAAAATAAAAATAAACATTAAAATAAAAATAACTCGATGGTATTGACCCATGGTATTCATGTGGAGTATATCCTATTTAAAGGGGGAAATTAAACAAGTCTAGATCCATCTTAACTCTGAATCGACGAAGCGCTGAGAGGGAATCAAATCTCCTGAGATGCAAACCTCTTTTAAAGTGAAAAGAGATTTGATCCCTCTTGGTGCTTGGTAGATCTAGAGGTAAGATGGATCTAGGCTGGTGGTATGTGGATAGCAGTGCGTCTTGTCATATGAAAACAAGAAGTATTTCAGCCAACTGTCAGAAAAGGACACGCAGTTCAACATCGATATGGGAGACGATGCAAAGTATCGAGCCGAGGGTATTGATATAATTCGTTTTGAGGGGGAGTTTGACAACCCTCTATATCTTAGATGTGTTCTTTACGTACCGGGGCTTAAGAAGAACCTTGTTTCAGTGTCAACTTTGGAGGATAAGGGGTATGAGGTGACCTTCAAACAGGGTAGGGTTTTTTATACAACCCTCAATGTCCAAGATGCTAAAGCAAATTGGGGTTAGGCACAAGAGCTTGTACAAACACAGTTTGAGATGGCCACACCATTGACTAGCAAAGGAGGTTGTGACTCAAGCAATGAGCTTGGAGAGTTGTGGCATAGGCACATGGGGCTTCTACACCATGGAGCCTTGAATATTCTCAAGGAGATAGCGACAGGGCTGCCACAATGCAGCATGGATCAACATGAGGTATGCAATTGTTGTACACTTGGCAAGTATGCCAAGTCATCTTTTCCTAGCAGAGACAACATGGCCAAGGTTATCTTGGACCTTGTTCATTCAGATCTATGTGGACCTTTCTCTACAATATCCCGCAATGGGTATAAGTATTATGGCACCTTTATAGATGATCACTATAGGAAGACTTGTATATTTTTTTCATGACGAAGGATGAAGTCTTCTCGAAATTTCTGGAGTTTAAGGCCTTGGTTGAGAACCAGATTGGCAAAAAAATCAAGGTGTTTAGGTCTGATAATGGTGAGGAGTACACCCCAAATGCATTTAAGGAGTTACGTGCCATAGCAGAATGGGGTGGCATAATGCAAGAATAGTGCCATAGTTGGAGCGACCAAAGCCATGTTGCATGACTAGGCGCTGCCCAAGTTGCATTGGGCTAAGGCATGCAATACAACAATTCTCTTACAGAATTGGCGCTCACACAAAGTGTTGGGCTGAGTTACACTAGAGGAGGTGTTTACAGGGAAGAAACTGGATGTCTCTCATTTCTGCATATTCTAGCCTTGTATATTATCATGTACTAGAGGAGAAAAGGAAGAAGCTAGTACCCACAACAGAGAAGGGTGTCTTCGTAGGTTACAACGAGACATCGAAGACATATAGTGTGTACGTTCCAGCACATAGAAAAATAGACAACAAGAGAGGTGTGAAGTTTGAGGAGGATGAGCCTTGAAAAAGTCCCTAAAGCATCAACAGGTCACTACTGTATAGGAGGAGCAACAACCTCAGTCAACACCTCAAGCTCTAACTGTGCATGGGTAGGATGAAGGCGAGAGGGGCGTGTGGATGTAGGAGTGAGTGGAGCCCACTCAGGCAATGACTCCCACCATCGAGAGAAGGAGAGCGAGATGAGAAGATCAGTTGATCGAGGAGGTGTAGGAGCAAGTTGGTTATCCTAGCACATCAATTTGATAGAGCAAACAACCATAGAGGTATATAGGATATATGGCACTTATGGCGCAGTTTTTAGATGTCGAACCTTCTAGCTATTAGGAGGCAGCCACTCAATTGGTGTGGAGAGATGCCATGGTAAAGGAGTATGCCTCCATCATGAAGAATGATGTCAGGGAAGTGGTGCCGAGGCTAGAGGGCAAGTTTGTGGTATGCTCTCATTGGTCTTACAAGATCAAGCATGTGGTTGATGGGAGCATTGAGAAGTACATGGAAAGATTCATGGCTAAGGGATTCTCGTAGGTAGAGGAATTGACTATGACGAGACCTTTGCCGCAGTTGCCAGATATTCGTCTGTCAGAATGATTGTAGCTATAGTAGCACAGATGGGGTGGAAGATCCACTAGATGCATGTGAAGACAACCTTCCTCAATGGGGTTGTTGAGGAGGAGATTTATATTGAGCAGCCAGAGGGATTTGAGACATATAGCAAAGAGATGCACATATGCAAACTTAAGAGAGCCTTGTATGGGCTCAAGCAGGCTCCCCGAGCATGGTATGCTCGGATAGACAGTTTTACCTTCAGGGATTGGGCTCCACCAAGAGTGAAGTGGATTCCAAACTCTACTGCATTGTTATTGGAGTTGAGTCGCTTATTCTGGTGCAAGAGAGATCTTGTAGGCGAATTTGAGACGAATGATATAAGGCTGATGCACTATTTCTTTAGGTTGGAGGTATGGTAGGGTGATGGTGAGATCTTCTTAGAGCAAGGAAAGTATGCTCTGAAATTCTGAGGAGGTTTCACATGCAAGATTGTAAGCCCATGACCATGCCTCTAGTCACAAACTGGAGGAAGGTAGATACATTTAGATTGGAGTGAGTAGGTGCTTCACTTACCGACAGTTGATTGGGTCGCTTATGCATTTGGTGAACACATGGCCAAACATGTTTTGTAGTTAACTCATAGCCAGTTTATGGTTGAGTCTACTAGAGCATATTGGGTTGTTGCTAAGCACATGTTGAGATATCTCAAGGGGACAATAGAGTAAGGATTGTGGTATAAATAGGTTGATGAGTTGAGGCTTGAGGGCTTTGCAGATGCAGATTGGGCAGGGAGCTTCATAGATAGGAAGAGCACATTGGGATGTGTATTAAGTGTTGATCAACAACTGTTTCTTGGTTCAACGGGAAGCAAAGATCAATTGCATTGAGCTCAGCCAAGGCCGAGTACATGGCTGCGAGTTTGGCAGGGTGCGAAGCTATTTGGTTGAGTAAGCTGATCATGAGTTTATTAAGGACATAGATGGAACCTACTGTGATACATTGTGACAAACAAAGCTGCATCAAGCTCTCTGAAAATCTAGTGTTTCATGATCACTCTAAGCATATCAGCATACATTATCACCACATCAAGGACATTGTTTAGAGAGGTATAGAGGAGCAAAGAACAAACATCTTGATCAAGGCTAGGGACCAAATTGCCTTAGAGAGAAGTTGGGTGTAGTGTAGATTACCTTTCTCTCTAAGAGGGGGTGTTGATTGGAGTAGAGAAGAAGGGTTTTGCTTGCCTTGATGCTAAGGATTGCAAAAGAACCCATGAGACAAGCACTTAAGCAGATTATTAATTAACTGTTTCCTAAAGTTAAACTTGGGGAAATTTAAAAATTCCTGAGTTAACTTATGATTTAATCTCAACTGTTGAGAGGAATATTAGGGTTAATATTGATATTAGAAGAGGAGATAGAGTGTGAGTGGTAAGTCAGTTGACCATAAGTAGGCGTGAGAGATCAACGGAGGAATAACTGGGGGTTTCAGCAGATCCCAAGACTTAGCATCAGAGTAGAAGAAATTAATGAGGGTCGAGCTCTTATAGCCCAATGTACTATTCCATTTGCACATGTGCGCAAGAGAGCACAAGTGAACTTGCACGTGTGGGCCGAACTGCTGATTTGCGCATGGGTTTCATAGATCTAGTGCACAAAAAGTTGAATCGGTTTAGTTGGAGGGTGATCAAGTATTTTCTTGTGATAAAAAAGGAAGTTTTTTCCTTGTTATAATTTTCAAAAGAAAATTATTTGCTGAAGAAAATAATAAAACACACAACATTGCAGGTTTTCCTCGGAGTTGGGGTTTCCTAGGTATATCTTGTGTTCTATGGTTGATGTGTTTGTCTTCTGATTGATTTTCTGCTATGCCCGCTAAGTTAGAAAAGTCAAATGTATTTGCAGTTTAAGTTTCCAGTGCAACAATTGCTTGTATTTTTGGTTTTTACACTCAGAAAATTGTAAATCAGTTACTGTGTTTTAAGGAAATCTAACGCTATTGAAGTCCATTAGATCAACTTTTATCCAATGTGTCTTTTATTAGGACTAGACGTCCTCTTGACAACCACCCATAAGGAAATCCTAGTTTCCACTTTTTTAGATAAGAAAAGCCAATCTTCAAATGAATATGCATTTGGTTTTAGTGTGAATCCTAGGTACTTCACACCTACCTCAATATTTTTCTAGGGAAGTAGAATTGAGGAATCCAATTGAGGTTGTAAATGCTCACCTAGGAAATTATAAAAGAAGCAAGATTTGACCATATTTATCTCCATTCATGTGGTCGAACAATACAGATCCATAATTCTCCTTAAGACAATAAATCGCTGAGGATCGCTTACACCAAACAAGGGAACATTGTCAATGAACAAAAGTTGAGAAATAACTTTAGAAGAGGGTAGGGTGCATTTCATCCTCTGAAGCCTATTTTGACTCTAGGAAAGAGCTTTAAAATATTCAAGATATCTTCAATGTGACAATCAACAAGTCCTTTGAATAAATTGTTGAAGAAATCCCTGCATATTTTTCCTTTTATTTGAAAGACAGATCAAGACACCATCCTTGGACTTAATTTCCCAGATTGTATGCAAGGTTTTTCTAAAACTTTGTATTGTTGTCTCCTTCAACAATCCATATAGTTTTTCTCTTTAAACACCTAGAAGCTTCTTCCATGTCTAGTAAGTCGCTCCTTTGGGCCAAGAGGGGATTCAGAGAAAGATTCATCGCCTTCAGACATCGAAACTAAGCAATTTTCCGCTAACAAGACATTGATCTTTTGTTCTTTGTACAATAGGAGAGCCTCATATCTGTAATTATATGCCTTAGCCAAAGGGATAGAGACCTCCTTTACTCTTTTTAAATTATCAACAAATTGTTTCATAGTAGTCTTTTGAGGAATCCTTGATGAATCCAAGGGAGGAGACCATGCTTTGATATTCCTTTTCCAACAACTAGATAGGGTTGAATTTTAGGGGAGAAGGGGGTTTCTAGTGCTTTTTAACTTTGAAGAGAATTGGAAGATGATCCCAGATACCTCCCACTTCCACCTATGACTTAGACCGAGGACAATTGAATAGATCTTGGGAGAGAAGGAAGCGATCAAGCATTTTGGCTATATTTTTATTGCCATGACAACCATTTATCCAGGTGGAAGCCGACCTATGGGGAGTTAAATCTATCAAATGGAGATCCTTTATTGAATGGTTGAAAAATCCCTCAAGCGGATCCCTTTGGGGATGAACCCCCACACTTCTTTGAGGGATAGGGAAAAGTGTGTATCTCCTCCCACCATGACATTGGGAATAAAGAGAATTCTTGACAATAAATTATTCTCGCAATATGATTTTGTTTCATTGTATGATGCATAGATGTTGATTAAACGAAATGAGGAGTTGATACTTCAATCTTCTAATTCCACCGATCTTCTAGATGTAAGGAAAGTAACAAAAATTTGAATTAAAGATGAAATCTAGGTTGATAGTAACCACTAGATAAGCCATCCGAATCCACTGAGGTGAAAGGCTACTTCTTTAACCAAGGAGAAAGATAGTCCCAGGCTTTTGAGCTAGAACACAGTCTCCTGAATGAAAATTACATTTGGCGAGCAAGATCTCATTAGATGTTTGATGGGACAAGATCTTATTGGAGCTCCCAAGCCCTCTCACATTGATAGAGACTTGAGAGACATGTCATTGATGACCCTATTCATGATCTTTCCTTACTCTAAGGGCTTGGGTGATTGTAGACTACCTTCCACTCCTAATATCTTTTATACTTGAATTTTAGCTATAAGGACAAGTGTGATTCTTGAGAACTGTGAGATTTATCTAGAATAATCTTCCTTCTATAACTTTGTCATAAAAAACCTTGTCTAGAACAAAGGAGATGTAACGACTTTGGGGGAGAAATATAGTAGCTTCTATCTACCAAGGAAATTGAAGGAAATTGAGAGGGAGAAAGGAGCTTTTACTTAGGAAGGATGCTTAAGGGATGCTAGGGAAGCAACCAACTTTGGTGCCAAAGAGGTAAGCAGGGTAGAATCTTATTGATGTTCAGAAGAGTGGGGAGGTGATTTTGGGAGGAAAACCCAAACTAGAACATGAGGGGGAGGGCTATGAAGCATTAGGCAAAGCGGGAAATGAATCCACAGGAGGATAAGAGTTTGCCAAAATTTGAAAATGGATTGCCTGAAATAGAGGGAAATGGACACTTACCCACAAAATCTTTTGATGAACCTTCTGCAGTGTCTGTGTGTCTCCCTGCTTCTGCCTTTGTCAGAGACAACTTGTTTACTAGGGACCCCAAATTCCTAGCAGAAGAATCCCCAACATTCTTGGTGAGGAACCCCTTTGAATTAACTGATTTAGATTTCCATATTATTTTGAAGGGAGCATAATGGGTTTGAAACATGTTGCATGGAGCTTGAGTGTGATCAACTACATGAAAATCAAAACCCTTGAAAGCTATGTTGCACAAAATTTTTAGGAACCCAGTGTTTCGGGCCGTACCTGTACCCGAAACTCCAAAACTCGGTTGAAACTTGATTCAAACTCGACCATCATGTAATCATCTATGAGAGTCAATATAGACTTGTTTTTCCTTCTAAATTGCCATCTATGCGTCTTATTCCCTTTTTTTCTTGCAAGATAATGTGTTACTCGCTTATATTTTTTTTATTATATATCTATACATATATGATGTTTCGGCTGACATTTCTGTTGAAAAGTGTAACTAGGACACTAGGTTCAGTCTTCATAATGACATGTAATTGTGATTTTTGTAAATGATGAAAAGAAGAAAAATAAAATTATTATTGTAATGCTTGCTTCATGGGTTTCACGAAGCCCTCCAAAGACTTAAGCACAAATTCTCCTCTTCAATTCTGCTTCAAGATGAAGTAGAAGACTCATGTCGGCTCACCTAATTAGAGACATATCCCTTCATAAGGTCAGACACATCCCTTCATAAGGTCATGTTGACTTATATTCATGGGTAGACCACTATATATGTGTGAAGGGTCTTCCCATAAATACAATTAAGAAGTTGGGATCTCTCTGAATTTGAGTGACAGAGGCAAGTTAGTTGAAGGAGCTCAAATAAGGATACAAGATTGCAGAGATAAGTTCGGTGCTGTCTCACAGTCAAAGAGTTCAGGCTTACCTCTGAGATTTAGATAACAATTACAGTGACAAATTTGGTGTTACCACAATTCCAAGCTACCACAACAAGAAGAGTTTGAAGGTCTCAAAATTCGGTATCATTAGAGTTTGATGCTACCACAGTGAGAAGCATTTGGTGCCTCACAGCTTAGGTGCCATTATAGTTTAGTGTTACACAGTGAGAAAGTCTCTATACTACCACAGAGAAAAAGTCACAACTATTATGAGGTCTCGGTGTTCCTACAGTGATAAGGTCTAGGTAGTATTATAGTAATAAAGATCTCAGTGCAGTGATGAGGTTTTCGATGATATTACAAAGATGTAGTCTCAATGTTAAGAAGGTCGAAGTGGAAGAGTAATCGAGAAGAGGAAAAGAGAAGAAGGCAATCAGGAGAAGTTGTGTCTTGGTTTTGGAGTGGCAACTAGGTCAAGGGTCTTGGTCTTGGTATTTGTCAATTGGAATCTCTATAAGAAGAATATGTGCGGGTTTGTGCGGGTTTTTCTCTCAAAGAGTGAGAGGTTTTGGCATAGCCTACATTCTGTGTCTCTTGTCTATTTATGTTCATGCATTGGTAGCTGTTGATGAAGAAGAACACTAATAATCTAAGTAGAAGAAGATCCTAATCTATAGAAGTAAAAACCACTCACAAGCAGTTACTAATCGAAGAAAAATCACCCAACAATAGATGCCATAGATTTCTCAACATGTTATTAGAGCTAAGGTGACTAAGTCAAGGACAATCATCTTATTAAGGGACACTCAAGGATCGAGTTTCAAGAAAGGCATCAAAGCAAGTCGAAGGATATCAAAGCGAAAGTTCAAGATCTACATTGAAGAATCAAACCCTAGATCAAAGAAGAAAGTCTACACAAGCAAAAGTTTTGGGATCCTCTAGTCATCATCAAAATACCACAAAGACCCTCATCAAGTTGAAGGGATCTACAAAGCAAGGTAGCCCAAAGTATAGACATACAAGAGAAGCACTTTAAGGACAAAGATCACACATCATCTTAGAGAAAGTCAAAACCCTAGAAGCATTTTTGGATTTACATCATTCACCACTGAAGAAGGCGAAGTATCTTAAAGGCTAGTTATCCAAAGAAGGCTAAAAGCATTGTCATCATCTTCAAAAGGCTATAAGGTAAGTTCCCTCTCATTGAAGCAAGAACCCCTCCCTTATCCTTAAAGAAGATCATCTGAGGATGCATCAAGACATCCTCATCAATCACCATCAACAAAGGGAGCTAGATCAAGAGGCGTTGTCATCATAAAAGGGGCAATCTCTTTTATTGAAGAAGGGATTTCATTTGGAGGATCATCCAAAAGGGCACTAATACATCTTCGTCAACCACCATCAAAGGGATCAAGTTGAAGATTTCATCTTCACTTGTCAAGTAAGTATATTTATTCTATAATCTAATCTAGTAAAATGACTTCGTTTTGCAAGGAGATCTATAAGTTGATTGGGTCATCGAACCTCGTTGCATTGAAAAGGAGGATAGACATAGTCGAAGAAAGTGAAGTCATTGATCATATCAATGGAAAAGTCTCCATACCATTCGAAGGTTAAGAATTATTTGAATACATGGAAAAGGATCAAAGTGCTCAAGGGATTCTTATGAAATAAGTCAAAGGTCCCCTCATTCCCTATATAGCAGGATTGGAGACATCAAAAGAGATATATGATAAGCCGGTATAACTATTATCTGAAAATGCGATAAGAAAGGTCATATCACTTAGATCTGGTCTACACAAATTGAAGGTATCTCTTCATAAGATCTCAATTGTAAGATCTGGGAGAGATGATTGCAGATAAGGAAATGATCTCCTTTGTTCTAAATGCACTAAATGATGAACAAAGTAACAAATGATTCTGAGGATAAGAACGCTATTCCATTCAACAACTTGTGAATTCTATGCAAGGTAGAAGAAGATAGGTTGAGGGCAAAAGGTGTTCAAACATTTGCTGGAAGGAAGGGGAAGTTTGGAATATTTAGTTGTCAGAAAGGAAAGAAGAACATAGCTAAGATTCAATGCGATAAGCATTACAAGAAAGATTGTCCTAAGCTCAAGAAGGGCAATAACAAGAAAGATAGAGAAGAAGTCCATTTCACCGAAGAAGTGGAGGAAGCTGAAAGAAGGAAGTCCAAGGAAGAGGAAAAAGCATTAGAAGAGCGAGCTCGTGACAACGCCATAGGAAACATGAAGGATGTATGATAGTCAACTATGAAGGATATAACTCTTGGTGACGTCATTAAAAGCTCAAGTGACACTTACGATAAAAGGAAGAAGTCATCCAGGACAAGTCTCATCATACATCAGTCAAAAGGAAACATCGGATAGGGATATGCAGGATCCTCAAGATTCTCTGATGGAATCCTCATTGGAAGGTTCACTGATCTAGAGAGGAAGCAAGTGTTTCATCAGGAACTCCAACTTGTGGAATTCATGGGATGATGTTATGATGACATAAGAGATGAAGCAGATCAAGGGGTTGAATCTCTTTTCAATCAAGGAAGGTGTTGAAAGAAGCCTAGATGACCTAAAGGTAAATGAGGTATGTATGCTTGTATTCAATACTATAAAGTAATGTCGTATGGTTGCAGGTAACATGGATCATTGCTCTATCTTGAAAAGTATGATTAAAGAAAGAAAGGAAGAGATTGTAGACTATGCAACCATGGAAGAAGGCATTCAACATTCGAGAACTAAAGGATTTGACTATGATATCTCCCAGAAAGATATGAAAGACTTTGATGGAAGTTTGGAAAAGATAGAGACCCTTGACAATATATATATATATATATCTTTAGGAGATGTGTCAAATTTTAGTTTTTGGTAGCATCCGAAGTGCTCTAGCTTTGAAAATTGGTGGAGAGGCTAAGGCACATGAGTTCTAAAGAAAGCCAAAACCATTTGGTGAAATTCCACCAGGATTGTATTTTATTAAAATAATTAATATTTTTAATGGGGTTCCTAAGTCTAAACTTAGGAAAATTAAAATATTAACGGGTATTAATCAAAACATGGGTGAGAATGATCTAGAAGGCAAATCAAATCATGTTTTAATCTTAGCATTGATTAGAGACTTAATCTCGGCTGTTGAAGACTCAATGGGAAAAGTATAAAATGGAGGCTTGTGGTTCATTTGGAAACACACATGGAGAGAACGAATTGATCAAGAATTCGATTCCTAGGGCAGGGTTTGCTAAGGATTTCGAATTAAGTGATCATTCTGCAACAGAGGGGCAGTGAGAATACGGGAGGACTTTTCAGAGAATACAGACAGAGAGGTAGAGAGAACGAACAAAGCAGAAAATCTACCTGTCACGTAGAAGTCGGAACTGCAAGGAACAACTGGAACTGCCGAAACAACCAGGGAAGCTAACACAAAGGGCGGAAGCTAGAATTGCCGAGAACAACCGGAACTGCTGGGAAAGGTGACGCAGAGGGCAGAAGCCGAAATTGCCGGGAACAACCGGAACTGCTGGGAAAGGTGACGCAGAGGGCAGAAGCTGGAATTGCCGGGAATAGTCAGAATTGCAGAAACAGCTAGCAAAGCTAACGTAGAGGGCAGAAGTCGGAACTGCTGAGAACAATTGGAACTGTTGGGAATTGCCGGAACAACCGAGAACGCTGACGTAGAGGGCAAAAGACGTGATGCAAAAATAGCCAGAGTTAGCCAGTCTTGTGTCGGATTAGTCGGGATTTTGTCGGGTGAAGTGAGGTAAAACTCACTCAGATTTTCCGCCAATATTTTCTCTGTAAATGATTGCTAGATGAGCATCCTAGATTTGTATTCAGATATTTCTCTTGCATAATAATAAAACCCTCAGAGTTGTTGCACTGATTTTCTCGCATTGGGTTTTTCCAGGGACTAATGTGTCCAAAAATAAGTGTGTCCTATGTATCTTGTTCTTTTCTTTGTTTTTTGTTTCATGAGATCAAATATTTAATTAGTGTAGGTTGCAGAAGTAATTTCCTTCAATGTTCAGAAGAATAACTTGACAAATGTAATTTATAATCAAGTAGGTGAATTAGATTCAAATTTGCTGCAGTAGGGGTTCCTTGAACTAGGAATTTTCACATCAACATGTACGTAGGACGCTAATGCCAATAGGAAGATGTCATGATGAAAGACCATCACAACGGTAATTTTGATTTAAGTGTTCATTTATTATTTTTGAACAAATATCTGGATGGGCCTATGCAGGACTGCCAAAGGAAGAACTGTGGGTGTCTTCTAGGAGGACCATGTAGAAGGATGAAGGATCCTTTCGAAGATGATAGTATGAAGAAGGCAACATGACATGAAGCAAGGCTAGATGTAGATTGATGGATATCTTTCTGATGAAAGGAATGATGACATGACCGACTCATTGATGAAAGTGATGGATGATCTGTGCCCTATGAAGAAGTCCCGAAAAATGAAGACTCCATAACGAAGAAGAAATTCATGACATCGAAGGAAGGAGCTCTTCAAGTAGCTGGTTGTTTTTTACTTCTCCACCTGAGGAGTTGTTGTAGGTCCCTAATTAAGAGGGAGCCTGGAAACAAGTTTCTTACTTGGAATAAACTTGGAAATTCCTACGCCAAGAGGGAGCTTAGGTACATTCCTTTCGTAGGAATGAGTACATTCCTTTATTGGAATAGATATGTCCTCCCTAATTAAGAGGGAGAGATAGACACATCATTCTGGTTTTCACTTGGGAAGACAAAATGGAGGATTGGTTAATCATTTGGCATTCGATGCTCTTTGAGGATGAGATAGGGCATTCAAGATAAGAGTAGCCGTAGAGGACCGATATTCTTTGACGACTTGGAATCCAAGATAAGAACAGTCCTGGTGGAACACACCTTGAGAACTTGGGTGGGGTATGTTCCAAGAGATACAATGATAAGGATGTCTATAAATCATTGGTTTCGCCAACATTGAGCTTAGATCTTGTGGAAAGATAGAGCTATTAGTCAAGGCCTTACTATGTAACAATGCTGGTTGATATGATGCTCTATATAAATGGGTTACCAATCTGATTCTTCTTATAAAAAATTCTTCAGATTGAGAATGACCAAGTACCATTATGAATACCTCCCTAGTTAAGAGGGAGTGTTGAAAAGTGTAACTAGGTTCCATCTTCATTATGACATGTAATTATGATTTTTGTAAATGATGAAAAGGAGAAAAGTAAAATTATTATTGTAATGCTTGCTTCATGGGTTTTGTGAGCAAGAGATTTTATTTTTTAGATGGATTCCATTGAGAGCCTTTAGGGTTTGTCATTAAAGTCAAAAGGAGTTAATGTCATGTATGAACCCTTCTTGGGCATATTACGAATGGATATGAGTATATAGAATTGTCATGAAGCCCTCCAAAGACAAGCACAAGTTCTCCTCTTCAAGTCGGCTTCAAGATGAAGTAGAAGACTCATGTCGGCTCACCTAATTAGAGACACATCCCTTCAGAAGGTCATGTTGGCTTATATTCATGGGTAGACCACTATTATGAAGGGTCTTGGCATAAATATAGTCAAGAAGTTCAAATCTCTTTGAATTCGGGTGACAAAGTGTACAGACAAATTTGGGTAGATTGCAAGAGGCAAGTTCGCTGAAGGAGCTCGAATAAGGATACAAGATTGCAGAGATAAGTTCAATGCTATCTCACAGTCAAAGAGTTCGAGTTTACTTCTGAGATTCGGATAACAATTACAGTGACAAATTCATTGTTACCACAATTTTGAAGCTACCACAACAAGAAGAGTTTGAAGGTCTCACAATTCGGTATCATTAGAGTTTGATGCTACCAAAGTGAGAAGGGTTTGGTGTCTCACAACTTCGGTGCCATTATAGTTCATTGTTACACAGTGAGAAAGTCTATACTACCACAAAGAAAGGGTCACAACTATTATGAGGTCTCGGTGTTCCTATAGTGATAAGGTCTAGGTTGTATTACAGTAATAATGATCTCAATGCAATGATGAGGTTTTCTATGATACTACAGAGATGTAGTCTCCATGTTAAGAACATCGAAGTGGAAGAGGAATAGAGTAGAGGAAAAGAGCAGAAGACGATCAAGATAACTTGTGTCTTGGTCATGGAGTGGCAACTAGGTCAAGCATCTTGGTCTTGGTATTTGTCAATTGGAATCTCTATAAGAAGAATTTATGCGGGTTTTCCTCTCAAAGATTTAGAGGTTTTGGCCCTGGCTGATAGCCTACATTCTGTGTCTCTTGTTTATTTATATTCATGCATTGGTAGTTGTTTGATGAAGAAGAACACTAATAATCTAAATAGAAGAAGATCCTACTCTAAAGAAGTAAAAAGCACTCACAAGCAGTTACTAATCGAAGAGAAATTACTTAACTATTGATGCCCGTACCCATTTCGAAAACTTTGAAATGTTTAGGAGTTTCGTCCAACTTAACTTGACGGGATGTTTAGGTAATCTATTTTTTTGGATCTAAGAGCAATCTCCACAGACTTTCAATTTGATCCAATAGGCCCTTCAATATATGAATTTTGACGTGAATCCACAACCATTTACGGCCTAGCTTGAATTCCCACTCTTTTTCTACTATTTTGCACCTTCTAGTTTTATTACCAATACATTAAAAAACAACACCCTAGGACCAAAATTGAATCAGGAGGTTTGGCAAGATGATCAATATCTGCATGGAGGAGAGGGACTCCTGTGAGGGACAAAATTAATATCCCATCTTTGCAGACAAAGACCTGATGGACTCCAGCTCCAACTTGATTTCAGAATAGTAGCCATATCCTCAGTGGGATCTAAACTTGAAACTTATCCAGTCTTGCATGAGCAAATAGAAGATAGGCTATAACCCACCACATGAGCCCTCACAGGATAACACTCCACAAGCCATATGCTTGTACATACAATAATCTTTCACTATTTCTTGACGTGGAGTCTCTAGCCTTTATATAGGCCTCATACATACAATACCATGGATCATTACCATGGTTCCCTCATACCATCGACTAATACCATGGGCCCATTACATTATTACTAACTACTTGTGGTCCCTTACATGATATGGGTTAACCACCTTATTTATTACTATGGCTCATCCCATTATTACATTATTACCTTGGGTATCTCCCTTGGTACCCCATATTATCCCCCCTAGGTATATATTCTCAATTCAGCCTGGGATCTGTTGTAGATCTGTTCCAAAAATATAAGATAATAGAAATAAACCCAAGAAATAAGATAAAAATGCTTCTTTATTATCAAACCCTTAAGGTAGGGCAACACCATACATTCATTCCTTAAGGAAGGAGAACACTTCACAAGCCATATGCTTGTACATACAATAATCCTTGACTATTTCTTGACGTGGAGTCTCTAGCCTCTATATAGGCCTCATAC
>APFE030102460.1:280108-308187 GCA_000404065.3 Pinus taeda | reverse complement strand
CATGAGACCATCTGTCTAAAAGTAATTTTTCAAATTCTTCATCGGGCAGGTTGAGACACTTCTTTTGGTTAAGTAATCCCCACCATGTGGCTGCCTCCTCTCTAAATAGCTCCACTATACACCATTTCCAATTGTTTTTCCATAATGATTTTGATTTTTTTTTATGTATTCTTCAATAGTAGGACCATTACCTTTTCCTGTAAAACCGTGACACGCCATGAAGAGGGTTTTGAAAAAACTTGGCGAAAATTTGAAATTGTCACAGTTTAATTAATATTGCTCAAAATCCCTATTATAACTTGTTTTCAGAAATAGAACAATCATTCTGCATCTACCCATGTGATAGAAATCTTGATCCAGGCACTAGAATTTCAGATCTGCGCTGCAACTCTCCCGTCGTCACCAAAATTTCTGCAAAAAAGAGCTGATTTTAAATCAGCGATATCTTCCTCATCCGAGCTCCGATTCAACTGATTTTTTTTTTGAAATTGGGTATTTTTCACAAAGAATCCAGATCTACAATTAGATTTTGCAGATCTTGCACCAGGACGTCCAGATCTGCGCCGCAAACTCGCTGCCCTGAAAAATTATCTGCAACCCCACTGATTTTTAGATCAACGATATCTCTTTCATCCGGACTCCGATTCGACCGATTTTTTTTTTTTAAATCGGGTATTTTTTCACATAGAATCCAGATCTGCAATCAGATTTTGCAGATCTTGTACCAAAATGTACAGATCTGATCTGCAAACTCGCCGCCCCTGAAATCCTGCAAAAATAAAAAAATTTCTCCACTTTTTTGCCCAAGAAAGTGCTCTGATACCAATTGTTGTAGCTCCGATACCACTTGTTATAGATCTAACCCAGAAACATATGAAAATATAAGATAATGCAATTAAACCCAGAAATAATATGAAATGACTCTTTATTGATCAAACCCTTAAGGTAGGGCAACACCATACATTCACTCCTTAAGGAAGGAGAACACTCCACAAGCCATATGCCTGTACATACAATAATCCTTGACTATATTTCTTGACATTCTCCCATGTAGAGTCTCTAGCCTCTATATAGGCCTCATACATACAATACCATGGATCATTACCATGATTCTCTCATACCATCCACTAATACCATGAGCCCATTACATTAATACTAACTACTTGTGGTCCCTTACATGATATGGGTTAACCACCTTATTTATTACTATGGCCCATCCCATTATTACATTATTACCTTGGTACCCCATATTATCCCCCTAGGTATATAACAGTTTTCCTCTCAGAGATTTAGAGGTTTTGGCCTTGGCTGATAGCCTACATTTTGTGTCTCTTGTTTATTTATATTCATGCATTGGTAGTTGTTTGATGAAGAAGAACACTAATAATCTAAATAGAAGAAGATCCTACTCTAAAGAAGTAAAAAGCACTCACAAGCAGTTACTAATCGAAGAGAAATTACCTAACTATTGATGCCCGTACCCATTTCGGAAACTTTGAAATGTTTAGGAGTTTCGTGCAACTTAACTTGACAGGGATGTTTAGGTAATCTATTTTTTTGGATCTAAGAGCAATCTCCACAGACTTTCAATTTGATCCAATAGGCCCTTCAATATATGAATTTTGACTTGAATCCACAACCATTTACGGCCTAGCTTGAATTCCCACTCTTTTTCTACTATTTTGCACCTTCTAGTTTTATTACCAATACATTAAAAAACACCCTAGGACCAAAACTGAATCAGGAGGTTTGGCAAGATGATCAATATCTGCATGGAGGAGAGGGACTCCTGTGAGGGACAAAATTAATATCCCATCTTTGCAGACAAAGACCTGATGGACTCCAGCTCCAACTTGATTTCAGAATAGTAGCCATATCCTCAGCGGGATCTAAACTTGAAACTTATCCAGTCTTGCATGAGCAAATAGAAGATAGGCTATAACCCACCACATGAGCCCAATTTAGGGTTAACCAATTTCATAAAGATTGGGGGCATGGAGACTTTCCATTGGAACCTACCAACTGTTGCTTTTTCCATCATTTCAGGAATGGCGAAGAGGGGGACATCCTTGCCCACCACCATCTTTACATTCTCTGATCTTAGCTTGACACCTTTTTTTGAAATACCACCAGAAGGTCCTTCTGCAGGAGTGACAACTGCTCCAGGAAGAGGCAGAACTTGAACAGAAACCTGAAACACCAAAGGCTCAAACAAATTTACTGGAGAAGTAGGAGATCAGATGAGGGCAGCAAACATGGAAGAGGCACTGTGTGAGCGAGAGGGCAAGAATGAAAACCTGCCAGCCTGCATGTGGCTGAGACTCTTCGGATTCTCCAAAACACAAGGAGTCCAGGTGAGCACCATCTGGTGACGTAGAGGGCCCAGGATCTATCATGATGTGCACTGACAAACTCTTCATCATTGGGAAAGATTGCCACTGTAGGGTCCAGATCTGCCATCTAATTTACCAGATCTAGTTCCATTAAGACCTGTTCAAGCACCTTAAATAGCCCCCCAAATGACATGCCTACAGCAGAAAATGGAATCCATGTGGCAGTTACTTATAACTGCTGACTGCAGAAACCATATATATATATATATTATATTTTTAGTCTATCAACTCTTCAAACTTAATGTCTGTGCTGATTCCGGTCTGGTTTTGGGCTGAACCTTTGCTGGTTCTGGTTCCTGGATTTGGTCCTCATAACATTGTTGGGTGCTAATTCAAATTTTGCCATCTACACCTCTTACCTGTTGATCCATAAGAACTAGTGTCATACTAATAGGATCCATAAGACTAGTGTTATACTAATAGATGTGGCAATTGTCAACACCCATACCTGTACCTTGAGGGAGGCAGGGTTCGACTAACCAGTCCGCCCTGTGATGAGGTTATGTATTCATCAAACTAAGCATAGCACACACATGGAGACGGTTTTGGATTTTTTTCTTCAATCACATGCATGAGTTTACTACTTCAACAAGATACCTGCTGCATAAAAGGTACCAGTCATTTAGTGGGGGACAAGTTAGGTGCATTCAAGAATATCTTATCAACAAGTCATTTAGTGGGGGGCAAGTTAGGTGCATTCATGAATGTCTTATCAACACTTCAAAGCATAGAAAGTTATTAGATATTTGAGGGTTAGGAACACCCCTTTAAGAAGATCATTAACGCTAAATGCGACCCATATGCTACCCTATTTAGAAGGTACTTGGTTGGTCAATAAAATTGGAAAAACACTCCAAATTAAGAACTTCATTGTGGAGTAAATCAGGGTTCTAAATCCCTCCAAAAATCAGCCTTTTCTACCGGGACATTTAACACAGGAAAAGCAGTATTATCTTGGAGGGGAGAAGGCCATAAAACAAGTTATTTTTTTCATAAATGCCAAGAATAAACATGCTAAAACTACTTGTCGCAAGTTTTGTTTCAGCATGTCTTATTTTTAGCATGAATGACAAATTTATCTTGTTTTGTGACCTTATTGTCTCTTTAAAGATATCCTTGCAGAAATGTTTGTCAATATACATTGATAATTGAATCTACCAATTGCATGCAGATAACATGATGAAGATCCCTCCCAAGGCTAAGTCAGAGGTTCTCATCAGGATCAGCATGGCTCTCCTCCAATTAGGCCCAGGAGATGAGCAAATTGCTCCAGAAAGATAATCTCCGAGGTGATGTAACAGCCTCCAATTTCAGCAAGCATATCCTCTAGGTATAGCGTAGACTACAAGCTAATAATAGTCCTCCAAAAAGCATGATTATTCTCAGGGAAAACACCTAGTTTCTCTGTTGTTGACCTTTCAAAACAGTAGTAAGTGTTCTCAAGAACAGTTTTTTTAGATTAGCATCCAGTGTCACAAAGTAAATGTCCTTAAAATAGTGAAGAACCTTCCTCAAGCAAGCACACAGCATGCCTAATTAATCCTAAAAAATTGGACAATATTCCTTACCAAAGTAGCCAGTATTTCTGCACAATAATGTGCTTATGATATGTGCAAAAGCAAGTCTTATTTATAGCTCATGATAGATGGACTGCCTCCAAGAATAGCCCTTTCTCAACTGAAACCTTTCCAATATATGATGATCTCTTCAAACGAAACAGTTTGTAATCAGCAGATCACCTGTGTTCCTTTGTGCAGGATCTAGGCTTAATTCAGGCACAAACTGAGCTATCTAAGAGGCATCACAAAAGGCACAGTTCTTAACATCACCGTAGCACAACAACACAAATGCATAGGTTTTCCTAGACGCTGTCACACACAGGTTGGTCTAGAAAGAAAATACACAAGTCAGCCCTCCAAATTTCTTAATAATGATGCTCTAATTCTGTGTTCTCCTCATAATGTTTAAATGATTCTGGGTTTTCTTCACTGACTCTGTAAGCAACCTGAAACACATGTCAAAGTATCCCCCCCAAAAAAATCAGTTTCTTTCTTGATGATGCAGCCTCGTGCATGTGAAAACTACACAAGTTCTTGCCCATCAAACAACATGGGCAAGTTCTCCGTGATGTGTCCCATCATTTTCTGGCATGCATGTCAGATGCCTGCATGGGAACCTGGTAATTATCAAAATCTGTCTTCCATCTTACAAAATTTAAACTTGGATGTTGTGTTGTTTTGATATGAATCGTAAAGGTCTTTCAGACTGAACTCTGGGTAATCTCGAACCATGGAACCAAATGATAATGCTTACAATTGTGCATGACCATTAACGCTAAATTTGTGAATTTTGTGTTAACAACTAACAACTCATATGACCACAGTCAACCACTAAGGGTTTACAAACTCTAGGCAAGCCTGAAACACATGCGAAAGTACAAAAAAAAACAGAAATCAAAATCTGTCTTCCTTCTTGTAAAATTGAACTCGGATGTTGTGTTGTCTTGTTATGAATCTCAAAGAGCTCTCAAGCTGAACTCTGCATGAACTTGAACCATGGAACCAAAGGGTATGCTCACAAATTTGCATGATCATTTACACTAAATTTGTGAATTTTTTGTTAACAACTAATAACTCATGTGAGCATTAACTGCTATTACAATAACTCTTTTTTCTTTTTCTTCTGGAGCATTGTGAGAGGTTCCTTTATCCTCATTTTTTATTTAACTGCTTTTCTTGTAAAAAGAGTCAAAGTTGACAAACTAAGGCTTAATTAAGATCACAGTTATCTTCATTATTATGTGCAAACTCCATTGATTCCTGCACGAAAGTATGTCTTTCTTTTAAACTAATTATTTCTTTCAATCTCGTGTATTTTTTAACATGATACTTTGGATCCCATCCTTTTTCTTTTTGGTAAATTTATGTTGCCTGGCTTAAAAGACATTCCCAGGATGTTGTATGTGATCTTTAAACCCCCTGAATAACAATCAAATTTCCTCTTAAGTTGGTGCTCCCCCACATCCCAAGTGCTCGCAATTATGCTCGTTTCTGTACAATTTTGAAATAACACCCCATGTGACTCCATATTCCTTTGGAATGTCCACCCTCAAGCATTCTCACCTTGTCCCATTAATTGAAAGCTTAAAATGTCATGTATATCTTCAGAATTACAAGTGACTTTTTTATCTGTAACATTTCTCCCTTTGCACTTAAAATGCCTTAGCATTTTTTATGGTTGCTTTAACATCACATGAACGGTCCTTGCCAGACAGACGGTAAACTTCAAATGCTAATTCAATTCAGTTAAATATTTGATTATTTTTGTTTGTTCGTTCAGTCTTCACTTCTGTGTCCATCAGGTTTCCTGAGTTGGTGTTGCATTTTGTTGTGTAGACAGGCGTCTGTTGTTCATCTTCCTTTTTTGCTGCATTCAGTGTGTCATGACAGTTAGGCCCAGAAAGGGTAAACTGTTGACAATGAAACAAAGACCAAAATTTCTATCTCAATGATATCAAGGGGGTTATAGTGGGTAATAGGTAAAATTAGTTGTAACCAGAAGCTTCTTTTTGTATAGCCAGTCATATAGCTATTTGCCCAGCTGTCCTGATTATTTTGGCAGCAGATTTCGAGTGGCCACTCTACTCAAGGAGTACTTCTTGCTTCATTCTGGATTTTCTTCAAATCCTATTTGGCTTGTTAATGTTATGATATCTCCTGTTCGGTTGTGCTGTATCATTGAAACTTTGAAGTATGTTTTTCAATTACTTAGCTATAACTGTTTGCACAGAAGGTGAAACAGGATCTTCACCTTGTCAGCAAGTTAGAGAGGATTGTTGGCCCTAACGACCTGTTTTAGACTTTTTCATTCCTAATTTATTCCATGTTTCAGTTATTCCAATGAGATATAATTAGAGGATGCATGGTCCATGCCGAATGTTGTATTTTTTTCCCCGATATATATTTTTCGCTGATGTTTCCACTTTTAATGTCTTCTAACAGGCTGGATTGACGAAAGCTTGATCTACCAAAATTCCATTTTCTTCACCTCTCACCAACCTTTAACTAAATTTTCTAGATCAAAGTGGGGCACTGTGTCCTTGTCTCACAGGGCCTGCACGGCTGATTTCTTATGGCATATCTCTCTCAGAGTCGTAGGCTTATTCTCCCCACAATTGGGCATTAGTAAAATCTATTTATCTAGCTGTCTGTCTGTGAAGAAAGAATTTATGACGTCTTACTGTTGCATTTTAATAATTCTACCCCTGTTTACTGCAGATCATGAGAGATCCTGATACTGGGAATTCACGAGGTTTTGGCTTTGTCAGTTATGATTCTTTTGAGACATCTGATGCTGCTATTGAGGTATGTTGTTTCATTCCAACTGCATTATTTGAAGCTGCTCTTTGTCAGAGATATAATTCATTGAATTTATGGCAAGATAAATGCACCATAGTTTGTAGTTATTAAGATTGGGCTACAACTGCCTTTTTGATAAACCACGGTGTGGTTGGGTCTCTTTCTCTCTCTTTATATTTTATTTTATGATGAAAGAAAAGCTCCTGTCAGTTAATTAACCTGAGAATAACCTTTGGATGATTTCTCAAAGTTAGATCTAGATAAATGAATATTAGTTACCAGCTTATATCATAGACACAGGGTAGAGACAACAGAATCCCATCTATTTTTTTTGAACAGGAACATGACTTATTACTTTTGAAACGTGGATATTCACATGCCTTTGATCTGGTTCAATATCAGCACAAAGTGCTCTTTTTAATCCAGGTCATTGCTCTTCATTACAGATCTTGCCCATCTTGCATACAGCTTTTGGGATCCGAGTGTCTGTAGGCTTTACCACATTGTTGAATTGCTGACGTTTTGCTGACAAAACTCCATCAACTGTACTAGAACTGACTAGTGTTATTTTTAATTGTGATGACTGTTATTTTTGATAACTCACCCTGTAGTATTTTGCAGGCAATGAATGGTCAATATCTTTGCAATCGTCAAATTACGGTATCATATGCATATAAAAAAGATACAAAAGGAGAACGTCATGGAACTCCTGCAGGTGATGATCCCCATCCTTCTGTTTAGTTGTTTCTATTTCCGTTGTTGGGGATTCTTTCCATGTCCATTAGGAGTGACAGAAGCAACTTATTACAAATTGCCATTGCATCGATGGTCGGAGTAATTTTTTTTTATTTTTATTTTTTTACTACATTGAAATGCCTCTCTGGATGGAGTTCATTCTATTTTAACTGCAGACATTATCTTATTGAAAAAATATTTTTATGATGCAGAACGAATGCTTGCTGCAAGCAATCCTGGTACTCAGAAGAACAGACCACATACATTGTTTGCAAGTGGGCCACCAACGCTTCCAAGTGGGCCTCAACACGCAAATGGTAATATGCATCCTCCAATGCCACCACCACCTTTCGGAAATGGCCCTCTGCAACATGGACAAATGCCTCCCTCTCAGCCTCCGCAACCACAGGGTGGCTCATTTCCACCACCAATGCAGGCATCTAGGCCACCTCCACCATGGTTGAATCAACCCCAGCAGCAGGGACAAGGAATGCCTCCACCGGGGGGTATACCTCATCAGCAGCAGTTCAGACCACCACCAAGACCACCTCCACCCAACATGCCGCCACCACCACCACAAGGCTTTCCTGGAAGGCCACCTCCTCCTTTGGGTATGGGGCCTCCTCCTGGCTGGGCAAGAGGACCACCACCACCACCCCAAGGAGGTGTAAGGCCACCACCACCACCACAAATGTCAATGCAGCCTCAAGGTATGCCTCCACCACCACCACGTTCAGGGATGCCGCCTCCACCACCACGACCACTGCCTAGCTCTTCAGGTCCAACTGCAACTCCTGGGCCCCCACCTAGTGCTCCTCCTCCCCCTCCACCAAATGCTCCAGTGGCACGGCCTCCACCACCACCCAATGCTCCTGGGGCACGGCCTCCCCCACCGAATGCCCCAGGTGCACCTGCTGCCCCACCTCCTCCATCAGGCGCTCCACCTGGTGCTTCTGGTTAATATATCTTTTAACTGTCACCCCTAATGGCAAAGGGGGATTACTCCAGTTACAAAATTAGTGGATATCTAGCTGTTCCACACTAATGTTTCCTCACATGGCTCTTACCATATCTATGAATTTTAAGCATGTGCAGTTGGGCCATTATCTGTCCAAGAGACATTTCTTATACTAAAATTCAATTCACTCATGGTCTTTTATTGGGTAGAAAATTTTCTTGTCAGTTCAATGGCTTGGTTAATCTACTGAGTTTCAGAGAAGTGGAGTTACCCTGATTATGTAAGGACCATTGTTTATTTGATCTGTAACAAAAATGTTAATTTTGACGACTAGCATATGCACTGTAAAATCTCGTAGATCGGCTTTTAATGAAATGTACATATGGAAGGCGCCATCTATATCAAGTGTTAAACAATGCAAAGTATGAGCACACTGATTGCCAAGAATGGCGTATATCCATTAAAATTTAGAAGGGTCTCATACCATATGATCGTGAATTTAAAGGCTTTATTATTGGGAAAGTAGGGATTTACTACATGATCGCTGGCTTCATTCATTTAAAGGCTTTATTATTGGAAAGTAGGGATTTACTACATGATCGCTGGCTTCATTCAATCTGATGTGCATTGCATTGTCTAGCAGCCTTTTATGGCATTTGACGTTATTAGGCTCTACTCGATTTTCACTCAGCAAAGCAAAATTTGAGTTGTGTTTGATGTAGGCGGTGGAGGGAATATTTGGACAATATGAGTGGATTGAGGTCGATCGTGTTGTTGTTGAATTTAGGGATGTTTACTATTTATTTCTTCTGTCACATAAAAGCGTTATTTTGGGATGTGTGGAGCAAATGAGTCTTTTTAGATAACGCATATGAGCAGTTAGTGTATGATAGTTGAATGTTCAAGGAGTTATATTATATTTGTGAAGACAGTGCTTCATTTGTGCAAGAAGGAAGTCTGAACTCTGCACTAGAAAGCCTTGAATCAAGTATAATGCAATTCAGTGAACACACACTGATAGTTGAATGTTCAAGGACTTATATTATATTTGTGAAGACAGTGTTCATTTGTGCAAGAAGGAAGTCTGAACTCTGCACTACGAAGCTTTGAATCCAGTATAATGCCATTCAGTGAACAAACACCAAACCGATTTTAGACATTTGATTTAGACATTTTGATGTATTCGAATTCTAACTTGTTAAGCATTGGGAACAGCGACACTATAAATGATTCAATGGTTGAAAAAAAGATGAGCTGGTCTGGCTCTTCGACATTCCACTTTTTGAAAGTAACCGCATGTTACACATACCGGATTGGTTCTTTAAATTCCACATCACATAAATCTCCAAAATAATCTTCTTTAAATTCCACATCACATAAGTCTCCAAGATAGTCTTTAAATTACATGATGTTAGGTTTAATGCCATTAAAAAATGATGTCCTTTTTAATGCCATTCAAAAGGACAGTAGAGATGAAGCGTATATATCATTTTCTAAATGATCGTAATATAAATCTAAAATTTTAGATTACATCAAAAATAGAGTTCGTATTCATTATGAAATTCTTATTCTTAATTCATTCTTTATTTATTTAAAATTATTATTTTAGTTTTAATTAATTATTATTTTTGTTTTCATGACTACTTTAATTCTTATTCTTATGTTTTTTTCTTTAGTTAAAATTATTAATTTGGTTTTAATTAACTTGTATTTTTGCTTTTATGTAAAATTTTGGTGTAGATTGCTTTTCTGAATTGGTAATTGTCATGTGTATTCTTGATTACTTTTTGTAATCATTTATATTCTATTAGGGTATCTTAAAATGGGTTATTTTAATTAATATGTTGGGAATTATAATATAAATTTTGACTTGATCTCGTGACCTAATATTTGTAATTCAAAGGACTTATTTGCTGGAGCATTGTTTTTTATTATTTTTAATTAAATGCTTGGTTCAATTCATAATTAGTTATAACTACATTCACATGCCAATAAATTGTTTCCTAGTGAAATGTAACTTTTAAAATATAAACATATTTCATTTTTAAGCAAGACTATATTGCGAGAGCCTATAGAAAACACAATCATAATTTAGTAACTTTTAAAATATAAGCATATTTCATTTTTAAGCAAGACTATATTGCGAGAGCCTATAGAAAACACAATCATAATTTAGTAAATTTTTCAAATTTATTGTTAGAACTTGAAGTTCACTTTAATTTAGTAAAATTTTCAAATTTATTGTTAGAACTTGAAGAATCATAATTTAGTAAATTTTTCGAACTTATTGTTAGAACTTGAAGTTCACTTTAATTTAGTAAAATTTTCAAATTTATTGTTAGAACTTGAAGACTCACAAACTAAGCTTGATTATTGCATTCCCCATCTCTATTATTTATACATCCATGAGCTAGAGAATCAAGAGGGATCTCCACTATTGATTACCTCACCAACTAAAACTGAACACGCTGAACACGCTGTCTTATAAACTATGAATAGGGTTTGCTGTCACATGAACAATCACAGTCACAGAACCAACTAAAACTGAACACGCTGTCTTATAAACTATGAATAGGATTCGTTGTCACATGAACAATCACGGTCACAAAAGAGTCGTGATTAACATTTATTTCATTTAAATTTAGCATTATGACCATGATATTCATATTTGTTTTTGATTTAAAATTTAAAATCACAGTTCTGCTTGCTTTGTAATTGTTAAACTGTTGCATAAATTGTTAAATTTTAGGTATGTTCTATGCTTAGAGCAATTTATTTCAATTTTCACAGTAAGCTCAATATCTTTTCCAGATTAGCAATTGCATCAGCATTAAAGTAAACTGCAGATAGAACATAAACATAAATCACAGAAGACAAGCCAAGACAAGAGGACACAAGATGTGGCGCTAGTCGAGGACAAACCATAATGTGAGGAAACCCTTTATCAATTCTTCTTATATGTTCTTCAATAGTTCAGTACAGAGAGAGAGATAGTACGTTTACAATGGAAGTCAACACTTTGACTTATTTAGATAAGTGTATAGATCATCTACGTTTACAATGGAAGTCAACACTTTGACTTATTTAGATAAGTGTATAGATCATCTTTAAGAAGATGATACATGAGATTAGTTGAAGACATGTTGCTTCAACTGATCCTTCTCCAAGGTGACTTCTTCATTTATCGTTGTGCTGCATTTCGTCATCATGCTGCACCTCACCGTGCTGCACCCATCATCACTATGCTGCATCTCATCATGCTTCATTAATCATGACTTTACCCATCACTGCACTGCATTATGTGCCATCGCTGCACCATGTTGCAATACTGACCTATGTGCTCGCTGCATCTTGCTTGCTTGTTGTCCCTAACATGCTTGTTGTCCTTTGCATGTTCCCTGCCCCTTGCATGCTAACTGTAACATTGCATGCTTGGTGTATTTGCTGCTAAGTACTATACAACTGTCCCAATGTTAGTTAGTTGTCCTTTGCATGTTGCTCTCCTTCAGAGATAGATGCTTAGGCTATTCTGGTAGTTTCGGCAATTTCGGCAATTTTGGCAATTCCGGTTATTTCCGGTTCTGGCAGTTCCAGCTTTTCCCGACAGTTCTGGCAGTTTCGACTTTTGTCCTTTGCGTCAGCTTTCCCAGCTGTTCTGGCAGTTCCGGCTGTTCCCGACAGTTTCGACTTTTGCCCTTTGCGTTAGCTTTCCCAGCTGTTCCGGCGATTCCCGGCAATTCCGACAGTTCTAACTATTCCCAGCAGTTCCGACAGTTCTGGCAATTCTGACTATTCCCGATAGTTCCGGAAATTTCGACAATTTCGGCTATTCCTGACAGCTTCGGCTTTTCCCGACAGTTTCGACAGTTCCGACTTTTCCAAATGGTTTCGGCAGTTCTAGCTTTTCTGGCTTTTCCCGGCAATTTCGGCTATTCCCGGCAATGTCGGTTTTTCCCGGTAGTTTCGGCTATTCTCGGCAGTTCCGGCGATTCCAGCTATTCCCGATAATTCTGGCAGTTTCGATTATTCCCGGCTATTCTGGATTTTGCCCTCTGGATTAGGGCAACATTATCCCTTAGGATCTCTCCTTCTACTAAAACAAGTAGAGAAGAAGAGATCCAAAGTGTGTTGAAATGACTTGAAGGCCGCCTTTATTTATACTAATATGTTGAGCGCAAGTGGGGTTTATTTGGTTGATGACCGATCTTGACAAATTGTCCCATAACACAAATAAATTCATATCTCCATGAATACTTATCAGAATCGGATGATCTTTAGATCAATCTTATACCTCTCAATGAGAGGGATCCAAGAAAAATATCAGCTTCCATTAATAAGATGACCCAGATGGAGTTTGGCCCTAGTTGCCAATTTGAACACTCCCTCTCAACTAGGGAGAACTCCATCCACTGATTCATATGTCCGACTGTACTATCTATGCCATCAGTGCCTTGCACTGCTCTGCTCTGCTGAACCATGAAGAAGAAGAATTGATCGAGAATGTCTCATACCATTCTCTACTAACCCAAAGTCAGTTTCATTTGAAGAGAGTGTGTCACATCACTCTTATTGGCTCGAAGTCAGTTTTATTGATCCTAGATCAATATCACAAGAGAGTGTCTCAAACCACTCATACTGATCCCAGATCAATGGAGATCATCCTAGCATAGGGAGTATGATAGATACATCGGTGCGTCCATCAATAGTACTACTATGGTCCCTAACTACATGTCCCTGCTCATTGATCAGATGAGAGGTACTTCCCATGAGTCCCAGACTACATGGGTAGGATGCTTCGAGAGGAGAACTAATCATCCTGTCCACAGGAGAATGAATCATCCTGCCCCACAGTCGCCACGGGAGAACTAATCATCCCGGCCCACAGGAGAACTAATCATCCTGTTTCACAGTTGCCACGGGAGAACCAATCATCCCGGGCCACAAGAGAACTAATCATCTTGTTTCACAGTTGCCACGGGAGAATTAATCATCCTGTTTCACAGTTGCCACGGGAGAACTAATCATCCCGGGCCACAAGAGAACTAATCATCTTGTTTCACAGTTGCCACGGGAGAATTAATCATCCCGGCCCACAGGAGAACTAATCATCCTGTTTCACAGTTGCCACGGGAGAACTAATCATCCTGGCTCACAGGAGAACTAATTATCTTGTTCCACAGTTGCCACGGGAGAACTAATCATCCCGTCACAGGAGAACTAATCATCCTGTTTCACAGTTGCCACGGGAGAACTAATCATCTCGGCCCACAGGAGAACTAATCATCCCGTTCCATAGTTGCCACGGGAGACCTAATCATCCCGGCCCACAGGAGAACTAATCATATTGTTCCACAGTTGCCACGGGGGGACTAATCATCTCGACCCATAGGAGAACTAATCATCCTGTTCCACAGTTGCCACAGGAGAATTAATCATCCCGGCCCATAGGAGAACTAATTATCCTGTTCCATAGTCGCCACGGGGTATCACAGGGGAAGGTTGAACTTGTCATCTTGTACATAGCACACCACCAGGGGAGGGTGAGTCGCCCTATGGTCGTATGTTGCTCCAGTATGTACCCCAAGCCCCCCAGAGCTCGATGCATGCAACATGCAGGACTCTTATAAGAAGCTCTCTCAACAACTCCAAGTCGTTCAGGAAAGTCACAGATTTGACCTTTCCCCGGGGCTTTGACAAAATGTCTGCGACTTGTACATCAGTTTCAATGCGATGGAGCCTCCTCGCTCATCGACTTACCATATCCTAGATAAGGCAGTATCTGATGTCGATCTGCTGGAGCAATCATCAAACACGAGATTCCTCAATAATCATATCCCCCCTCTAGTTGTCATAGAGAATCACAATGGTATTATCATGTGTACAAACAACTCACTTAAGAGCTTCTACAACCATGCAACTTCACACGAGATCATACTCGTTATGTATTCGGTCTCGGCGATGCTTATAGCAACCAACTTCTGCTTCCTCCTCATCCATGATATCGAAGCAGAATCCAAAGAGAACCAACACTAAGATGTGCTCTAGTGATCCTCCACACTGCCTGCCCAGTGAACATTCGAATAATCATGCAGTTTCATATTTCTGGCAGTGTATCTCAATCCATGAGAGATTGTGCCCCAAAGATATCTCAGAAGATTCTTGGCACCAATCCAATGAGGTTCAACCAAATATGAGCTCACCATGCTAACTGCAAAACATATATCCGGACAGAAGTTCACCAAGAACATTAATGCGAATGAGTTTATGGAACTCAGAGGCATTTACCAAATCTGGTTCGACATCACTACAATATAACTTCTGAAAGTTAAGATCCTCGAGGTAGTCACAGGCTTGCAATTTATCATTCCACATCCGGAATCCAACTCCTTCTTACTTCTGCAAATGAGAGGGTCTGCACCTGTCAGAAATAGGTCGTCCTCATAAGGTGCCGGTATGAGAGGTCTATCATCCACAACCTTCGGGTAATAGTTTGGATTGGTTTCACTCCTAGTGAATCTCACATTCATCAGAGAATTATCAATCCTCTCATACTATGCCCAGGGTGTTTTTCTTCAAGCCACAAAGGCTTTCTTCCACCTATATACATGAGATTCTCAATCATGAATCTCAAACTCCTCGGGTTGTTCCAAACCTGTAGACCTGCTATATGAGGGGAATGGTCCTCTTATAAGATTTTCCTTCGGTACATCTCAGACATATACCTTCATGCTCTTATTGAACTCAGGCATCCCTATCACCATCTGACTCACATTGGGTAGGGGCCCATAGGTAGATCTCTGGTGTTATATGTGTGATATGTCAATTGACATGATCCCCAATGGACCATCCTGCAACTTGATACAAATTGCCAACCCTGAAACCTTTGACTTCCATTTCTGAGATGGACACCAGGTTTTTCTTGCGATCAGGTACATAAAAGAGATTTTGTAAATGAATCGAGTTACCCTCATTCAATTGAGGGATAACATTCCCTACACCCTTTCTGGGATAGGTGGCATCGACTCCAAGTATAATCCCATGATTGTTTCCATCTCTACCAAATTAGAGAGTGCACCTTTCTATCCGATGAAGTGCTTTGAAGCACTATAATCAATAAGCCAGATTCCCAAAGAATTTGAAGGAGAGGGCCAATACAAGATAACACTTCATTATCTTATGAAAAACAACATTTGATTCTTCATACCAGGGGTTCCTTGCTTTCTTTGAAGAGTCGGCCATTTCTTTGATGACCTGCATTACTTGTGATTCTTTTGATCATTGAAGATGTCCCTAGAATGATTGTTATCTTCATCAAAAGATGTGTCTCTGCCATTCAGACACTCCTTCACATAATGGTCGAACTTATTGCAACCAAGAATCTGCCTTTTCTTCCACCCTTAGATCCGGACTTCCTAATGAAGTGATCTTTAGGTAGGCCACCGGAAACTTCTGCTGCACTATTATGATAATATTCTTTGCTTCGACTTCGCCTTTTGTGAATTTGAAGAGGGATGAGGAATTCACTTATCCTTTTGTCCTTTCCCAGCTGTCTTTGATGATTGCTCTTTCACTCTTGCTTGGGCATTGTCTTCCCCTGAGCTCTAATACCATGTTAAATTTTAGGTATGTTCTATGCTTAGAGCAATTTATTTCAATTTTCATAGTAAGCTAAATATCTTTTCCAAATTAGCAATCACATCAACATTAAAGTAAACTGCAGATAGAACATAAATATAAATCATAGAAGACAAGCCAAGACAAGAGGAAACAAGATGTGGCGCTAGCCAGGGACAAACCCTAATGTGGGGAAACCTTGATCAATTCTTCTTATATGTTCTTCAATAGTTCAACAAAGAGAGAGAGAGATAGTATGTTTACAACGAAAGTCAACACATTGACTTATCCAAATAAGTGCATAGATCATCTCTAAGAAGATGATACATGAGATCAGTTGAAGACATGTTGCTTCAACTGATTCTCCAAGGTGACTCCTTCACCTATCGTTGTGCTGCATTTCGTCACCATGTTGCACCTCACTGTGCTGCACCCATCATCACTATGTTGCATCTCATCATGCTTCATTAATCATGACTGTACCCATCACTGTATTGCATTATGTGCCATTGCTGCACCATGTTGCCATACTAACCTATGCGCTGGCTGCATCTTGCTTGCTTGTTGTCCCTAACATGCTTGTTGTCCTTTGCATGCTTGCTGTTGCATGCTAGCTGTCCCTTGCATGCTAGTTGTAACATTGCATGCTTGGTGCATTTGTTGCTAAGTACTATAAAACTGTCCCAATGTTAGTTAGTTGTCCCTTGCATGTTGCTCTTCTTCGAAGACAGATGCTCAGGTTGTTCCGAAAATTTCGGCAATTTCCGCTATTCCCGATAGTTTTGGCAATTTTGGCTATTCCCGGAAGTTCCGACAGTTTCAACTATTCTCGGCAGTTCTGACAGTTCCGACAATTTTGGCTATTTTCGGCAGTTCCGGAAGTTTCGGCAATTCCGACTATTATTGGCAGTTTCGGTAGTTCCCGACAGTTCTGGCAGTTTCAGATTTTCCTGGCAGTTCCGGCTATTCTCGGCAATTTCGGTAGTTCCCGGCAGTTTCGGCAGTTCCCTACAGTTCCGACAGTTCTGGCTATTCCCGACAGTTCCGACAATTCTGGCAATTCCGACTATTCGTGACAATTCCGGCTTCTACCCTATGGGTTAGGGCAGCGTTATCCCTTAGGATCTCTCCTCCTACTAAAACAAGTAGAGAAGAAGATATCCCAAGTGTGTTGAAATGACTTGAAGGCCACCTCTATTTATACTAAAACGTTGAGCACAAGTGGGGTTTATTTGGTTGATGGCCGACCTTGACGAATTGTCTCATAACACAAATAAATTCATATTTCCATGAATACTTATCGGAATCGGATGATCTTTAGATCAATCCTACACCTCTCAATGAGAGGGATCCAAGAAAAATATCAGCTTCCAATAATAAGATGACCCACATGGAGTCTGGCCCTAGTTACCAATTTTAACATAAACTCTAAATTCTTTTTAGTGTTTTATTTTCTCCATTTTTGTTGAATGCTTGGTTGAAGACATACGTTGAAAACCAACCAATAGTTTGCCTAGTGAAAAGTTATACAATTCATGTCTTAAACTATCATTATATTTTAAATATTTAGTTCCTAGAATTATTGTCAAACTCATGAAGACAACAAGTGGAGTTGTTACAATATGGAAATTTCCATTTATTGGGATGGAAATTTAAATTTTAGAAATATTTGAAATTGAGTTTGACAACAAGTGGAGTTGTTACAATATGGAAATTTGCATTTATTGGGATGGAAATTTAAATTCTAGAAATATTTGAAATAATTACAGTTTAATTATTTGTTTACCTCTAGTTGTGTTTTTTTGGTTGGGTATATGAACACTTTCATTTAATTAATTAAGCCCATTTAAAGTTATCAAATGCCTTGTAAAGTTTATTGGAATGTACATTAAGCCCATTTAAAGTTATCAAATGCCTTGTAAAGTTTATTGGAATGTACATTATATAAGTTATCAAACGCCTTCTAAAGTTTATTGGAATGTACATTATATAAGCTATCAAATGCCTTGTAAAGTTTATGGAATTTACATTATATTGGTAGGGTTACAACATGTCATGTGGTGATGGAAATAAATAGAACTTTGAAATTGTTATTATAAATCTTTTTTTTTTTTCTTCCCATAGTTATAAAAAAGCATGCAAAATATTGTCTATGTGGCTTGCATTTTTTATGCAAATATGACCAATTCATAAATAATATGAAAGACTAAGATAATTCAATAAGATGTTTTATTCTTATTGAAACATGTTTCCTTTAAAATATCCCATTGTAATGTATCTTTGTGACCAAAATGGAGACTTTGAACTATGCTACTTGAAAAAATGGGGTAGATTGTCTCTACAGATTGTGTTGAGGTTTATGTCCTTAGTTGCCGCTATGTGGTACTCCTAAAGTTGAGTTTGAATCAATTTGAGTAGAGGGCAACTTGTCTTTCCTATGGAATGTGAAGGATTTGACTTCTGTGGAATTAAGGAAGATCCCATTCAAGAGGCATGTGAATTGAGAAGCTATGTCTATAGGTCTTTGTGGATTACTAAATTTACATCAATGATCATGGAGGCTACCCAAAACTCAAATCCATTGATAGAGTTCACCTTCCAAAACTAGCTTTAACGACTAGTGTAAATTTGTCATACTAGTGGAGAATATCTACCGAGTGAAATACTCAACTTGCAAGACCCAAGAAAGAGGCCTTTTGTATTCTATTAATTGGGAATTTTATGTGAGCTTGGGTATATATTAAAACATTGGAAACTTGAATTCAAAGATAATGAATTTGTTGCATGTATGTAATATCTAGGTTTATTTAAGCAATGAAGTTTCCTTTAGATTTCATTTTTAGTTCAATGCTAGTGGCACTAAAACCTTCCATAGTGGCACATAGACAATGGGCTTTGACAAGTTACACCTCAATAGATCATCCTTGGACTTTTATATGGATGAAGAGATATCGTTTGTCATCTTGGTTCGGGTGAGATTAGGAGATGTGTAGGCAAATCAAATACAAAGTCATGATTGTTTTTGTGTGCTCACATTTATGTTAAAGTTCAGGTTTTCACAAATCCATTACATTATGACTAACTCCCATTTAAATGCAATGGGTGCCACAAATATGGCCATTTGAACTTAAAAATTATTTGATTGCACCCAACTCCCACAACCCATGAAGGCAAGGAAGTGTTTCAAAGAGTATCAAGGTCCACAAGACAAAAAATACGAACCACCCCCTAATGTAAATCATATACAAAAGTAATACTTGATTGTAATGGACTGACAACCCTTGAGAATCGTACAAAGGAGAATGCCTTCCTTCATGAGAAGCAATGTCATTACCTCTTGTTATCCAAGGTTGAAAGTCAAGAAAAATGTTGAAGTTCCCTAGGAATTGTATTCTATAGGAAAAAATTTCAAATCACTCAAGAGGCATCCAATGAGGAACTCATATTCAAAGCTGACAAAAATTGAGCAATTCGGTGATACCACAACTCTAGTGGAAACTTAAAGGGTAGGAAAACATTGCCTTTGGAAACCTCCAAGGAGAAGCATCATGCATTGTTTGGAGAAGCTTCAAAATTTGGTAGCTCATGGAGCATGGTTCAAACAAAAGTAAATCTAAGCATTGAAAAGGAGAAGCCAAGCATAATAGAAGCAGAGGTGAGGATTGGGAGAATGCTAATTGTGTCAAAATTTAACTTGATACACTATTGGAGTTTATCATAGTTTAATGACAATAGGTCAAAAATCCATCATTGAGATAGCATGGCAAAAACATATAAAGAATATTATAGAAGCAAAAACTAAATTTATCTTTATATGATTGTCAGAAGTAAATCTTTTTGAAAGTTTTGTCAAGTTTTGTTTTGTTTCCTATTATGTCACCAATTTGTTACGATATGTTCCTGCCATTCTAGAACTTAAATAAATATAGTGAGAAATAGGAAATGCAATAGATAGAAACTACCTCACCTTTTTCCAAAACAAGAATACAGAATATGGATAAATCCCCTCAATTGGTCTTAAACTTTTCATGCCAACATTACTTTATTGTCTCCATAAAAAAACATAGTTCTTAATGATTTCTAGAAACACTTATTTTTCCACTTGTTAGGAACAAAAACTATATTAAAATTTAGAAATGGAAATTCATTGTTTCTGTGATTCCAAAGGTGGTTGATTTGAAGTGTCATGGCTTCTTTGGAGAGTTTGTTGACCTAGGCATTCAATTCCCTGTTCACATAAGTAAAAGATAACCAATGAAAGGATTGCAAAGCCTTTTTAATATCTAGAAGAAAAGTTTGGAGATATATGTTTTCAATTGGTATGTTATTCAAATCCCAATTGATAACCAAATTAGAAACCCCAAAAACCTTCCTTCAACTCTGTGATTGAGAGGATAGTTCTTAGTGCTATGAATTCATCTCTGTTGTTGGAGACATAACCTAGAACATATTGGACTTGAAAGAACAAGTTTGTGATAAGTATAAAACTACGCCTACACCATGGTAATGGGGGACATGTTTTGACGTTAATGCTTGTAATGTTTAAAAAAAGCTCCATTATAATTTTAGAGACTTGGGTTTGCTCTAAATATTTGCAATCCTCTAATTCACAACAAGGTTTACATGTTATTCTTGATAATTATCTTATTGCATATATTATAACATACATGAAACAATAAATATATAAAAAAATTCAAATAAAAATTGTAGTTCACAATAAGGTCTCACGTTGTTACATTTTGAGTCAAATTTTAACCAACCTTCACTCTTATTAATTCCACCTTAATAATTTACATTCTTTAAAGAAAGATTCTATCATTATTATTTATTATCTGAGTTGAGCTTGTCCTTTTAGATATATGTTTTGTTGGTTTCAATAGTGGTATAATCTTTGGGAAAATTTTAAGTTATCGACTTTACACATGTTTTTACCTTATCTAGGTTTACAATTAAGCATGCAAAAGTTTCATTTGTTTTTTAAAGTTGGTAAAAATAGAAAGATTTTTCCATTTTCTTGATCACTTGATATCTTTTTTTGGTTTCACCTAATTTTTTTAGACATATCAATTTTTTAAATTAATATCTTACAAAGAATGGAAAGTTCTACCTCAATTACACCTAAATTTTGTCGTGGGCTTATTTTATACATGGTTCTATAAATTTGTATACAATGTTATAAATAAAAGCTTAATGTCCTTGAAGATGGGTGAAGTGTTCATCCGAAACGTCCACATATCAATGAACACAACATAATTTACCATAAGTTTCATGTACATCAAGTTATTGACTGTGAAAATATTGATACTAAAACTGACTTCATATCATGACTTATAAAGTTGTACATATAGATTCGGTTTTACTCTAAAATGTTGGTGTTATCAATATAGATGGTTTTAGTATAAAATGTAGGTGTTAGCTGAAGAGGATATATAATATAATATATATATATATATATATATATATATATATATATATATATATATATATATATGGGGATGGTTTTACTATAGATGTTAGCTAAAGAGGATTATTTCACTTATTATAATAGTGAGATTTAATTATACTATCCACCTATCAACTTTTGGTAGGGAATGCATCCATTTCTTGAGTTGAGTTAAAAAAAAATAACAAATTTTTATTTAATTTTTTATATTTATATGAATACATTTTTAATAAAACAAACAAATTTAATTTACTATTTTAATTAATAATAATAATGCCTTGTAATAAGCATGAGATTTACCTACCCTAAGAGAAGTCAAAGAGGTTCATTTTGTGCTATCCACTTTTATGGAAACCTTAGACACCCTCATTAACGATGAGAAGCCTATTATTTTATTTTTCAGTTGTAAAGAGTCGACTGAGTAACATTTTTCCCGGTATTAGAATTTTGAAGGGCCTCTCTTCCCTCTATGTACCTAGGGGTACCTTTTGTTTTCAATCCAAAAAGAGTCTCTGGCTGGAACGATCTTTTTTTGAAACTCATGAACAAGATAAACAACTGAGAATTTAGTGCATTGAGTTTTGCAGGGAGATTAATTCTAACCAAGACATTGTTGCAAGCTATTCTGATTTATCAGGTGTCAACTATACCAATTCCAAAATCAATCTACATTAAGTTGAGGACAATATGGTGAGAGTTTCTCTGACGAGGCTCCAACAAGGCAAAACAATGGTCTTCACACTTGTTTTGCCTAAATTGGCTGGGGGGCTAGGTTTGCGAGACCCTAAAACATTGGGTGCTACCTTGGGGGCGAAATTGTGGTGGCGGTGGGTGTTGTTAGCGCTCAAATCTACCTTAGGCTGAAATAAGGTAAAACTCGAGGCTACATCAAACCACGCTCAGCCTCGTAGTTAGCCCTATGAGGAGAAGAGAGGGCTCTCTCCGGGTCAATCTCGGCAAAAGATAATCAACGAGGTTGAGATGAATGAATTGATGACTAATTTTAGGCTAGGTATGAAGTACAAAGACTGTGAAATTGAGTTTTTGAGGTTTTGTTGAATTCAAGGGAAAGACAATTTTGGGTGCGGGGATGAGGCACAACTTTTGCAGAGGTCTACTTGGGGCAAGATAGGCGATTGTTTTGATGCCTTAAAGCAAGTGAGATGGATAGATCAGACTGGTGAGAAGCTAAGGAGAGCAAGGAAGTCTCAAGGATTCTCCTTAAACTGAAGAAAACATAGAAAATTAAACAAATTTAAAGGCAAAGCATAGCAAGTTCATGGATTCTACCTTAACACTTCATTTGTTTAATTACAGAAGATTAAATAAAGAAAGTGGTACACATACACAACTTACAAGTACTGAGAGAAACACACCATCAACACATAAAGCCACATGAATCCCAAATAGTGCTGCAAAACCCTGGTCTTTCCTTTGCCAAAATGCAGATAAGATATGTACAATATAGTGTCAAGCTATTCCCAAGAGTTCAACCTCTCCAACCTCTGAAAATGATTGAGAAATTACATCATATAGACCATCCTAACCCCTTCCCTTGCCTCTAGGGGTCGAGCTCATCATTCTAAGAGCTGTTTGAACTAATTCTAAAAAGGAACTGAAATCTAGGTAGTCAAACAACTTACCCCTATATGCTGGGAAACTGATTCATTAATTTAATTTTCACATTTTAGTGAATGAATCCTCTAGAACAAGTAAAAACTCCACCCCGCAGCTCCACGGTCTAGCCCGCCCAAGGGGTGAGGGCGAATTCCCAGAATTGATTCTCACTCCCTGGGCGAGCTGGGCCACTAGGGTGGCACATGCCTATGGGCGTGCTTGCCCTTGGAAAAAAGAAAAACAGACCGTTGGATTTCCAGGGGGACGATTCCCAAAATCCGCCCCTGACAGGGCAAGGGGTTTCCTAGAATCGACTCCTAATCTGCAAGGGGCTACTCTAGGAATTGACCCCCGACAGGTTAGGGGGTGATTCCCAGAATCGGTGCCTGATCTACTGGGGGCTACCCTAGGAATCGGCCCCCAACAGGCCAAGGGGGCGATTCTCAGAATCGATCCCTTGCCTTGTCAAGGGCCGATTCCCAAAATTTCCCCCAACAGTACAGGGGGCTGTTTCCCAAAATCAGTGCTCGACAGGCTAGGGGAACTTTTTGCCTTGGGCGGGCATGCCCACGGCCAGGTGCCCCCTCCCACAGGCACAAGCACGATGCGACACTAAGGCAAAACGACCCCCTAGCAGGTAGGGGGCTGATTCTAAGAATTGGCCCTTGACTTGCTAAGGGACCAGGGACAAATGAAAAAGTAATTAATATTTTTTCCAATGAATGGATTTTATTTTTGTTCCTTGTATGAACCTAACATCCAACTTGTCATGGGGGTCGATGTGCATGTTTCTGGTCTTTTTTACTTTTATTTTTATTTTTAGATTTTGTTTCATTTTGTTTATTTACTTAAGCTATTGGTTTTTTTGTAATTTATTGATTCATATATATGTTTATATTTTTTGCAGGAAAATGGCATCAAGGAAGATTTATGTGAATATTTTTGGACCAAACACTGCTAAAACTAGAGGTGGATCCTAAAAAATTACTACTGAATGAACCCGACCTGAGCTAATAACTACAAATCTAGCAAGTGCCTCAAACGATAAGAAGTTGATTTCTTATTGGAAGAAATCACAAGAAGTGAAGCATACAAAACTCATATGGTTTGTGAAAAATATAGAAGCCAAACAATTTCTTTTGATATATCGATACGCTGATATCCATAATGATAGTGGAAGTTACGAGGTGCTAGGAAAAGTACTAGATGTGTTTGATATTGGATACTGAAGTTGTTTATGTACTTACAAAACCGCATAAGTCACATGACAAGATTAGATATTAGTTTGCATTGTTAATTTATGACACGACATATGATTCTACAAAGATGTGTAAACAAATCATAAATGAGAATGCACAACATTTCATAAGTATTTTGCGTTATTGTAACTGTATCATTATATATTTTATAACTTAGTTTTTATTGACATATGATATTTTGTTTGACATAATTTTATTGAAAATATTTCAATTATGTTAAGAGGAATTTATTTTATAGAGCAAGATATTATGAATGTTTTCAATAGTTTCTACTTAGGGTTAGAAGAAGATATGACAAACAAGCAAAAAAAATAATACATGATGCTACAAAACTACATCCAAGGGATCAACAAGGAATACCTATAGTGGATAAATCTAGCAAATCTAGACATGTTACTTTTGAAGAGGAGGAAGTTGAAACTGAAGCTGAAGAATATGTTTCCATTACTAAGGATGAGATTAGAACTGATGTTAGAAAGGAGAAGAGCCATAAAAGACCAAAAGAAAAAATACCCAAGAATGTGTTTGTTCTAGTTGATGATGATGATGTTACTTATCTAGAAGAAAGGAGGAGGAAGAAAATAAAAGTCGATCATTCTCAAAAGGTCATAGCCAATAGTGAAGATCCTGGTGAAAATTCAAAAGAAAGTAGGGAAATCATTACACTAGGAGATGATTTAGAGGATGGCATTATTAAAACAAAACAAAATTCCATTCGACATCACTTGACAAAGACAAACTTAATTGAGGGTGGTTGTACATTTTAGCTTAATGTCAGCCAAATCTATAAACCAAGTGAATGACAATTTAAATATCAAATTAGAAAGCCACACCACATGCATGTTCACAACTTGAAGACATTGATGAGGTACATCCATATGCTCATGTGGTTGATTATGTGCTTCTTGTTGATCCAGTTCAAGTTCCCAACAAAGAAGCATTTGATAAGTCAAAATGTTTTGAATACAATTATTATGTGCTTAGGGGGAACCATTATGTAGAAGCTCAAAGGAAATTGATGGAGGAATATCCCAATAACCGACGTTTTGAAACAATGAAATGTATCATTTATGTTGGCTTATCAGATACAAAAGAAAAGTTATTGTCATGGGATCATAATACAAATAATGAGTATAATATGTCTATGAATTTCATCTAAAGGGTTATATTATTCATAATGAATTTGAAGAAAAATATGGTGGGGATAAGATAAAGGTTAGTCTAGAATTTCAGAAGGAATGTTGTATGGAAATAGGCTATCAAATTGAGTAAAAAATCAATTCAAAAGGAGACAAAGTAAATTTTGATATATTCTGAGGTATGGATAACATTTTCTAGCTGACATTTATAACTAGAGAGATATGAGAATTTATTGATGAGATTTTTAGCACGTGGGAGAACATTGGCATTAAAAACCAGAACACCAAAAAGTATAAACCATTGATATGTAGCAGCAGCTAATCAGGTCCTGAAATGAAGCTACTTTCAAAATATATGACTATCACACCTTGGAGAGAATTGCAAGGAGTGAAGGATGAAAAACTTGTCAAAACAATGTTATCTTGCGTGAATTCAAGGGAATTATCATTGGATGAAATCTGTGAGGAATTTCAAAAGTAAGTTTGTTGAATTATTTTAACTTATTTCTAGATCATAATTTTCTTTTAAATACAATATATTTTTGTTGGTAGTATTGTTATACATATCATTATATATATTATATTATTTTTTACTTTATCTATTCAGTCATAAGGTTTGCATTAAAATACAAGAACAAATGGTTAAATTATTGAATGAAGATAATTAGGATGATGTTGTACGCAACTACCCAGATTCAAGTTCTACATCAACATTAAAAGATTTTTATCTTGCATTTAAAAAAGTATGTTGATTTATACATTCATTTTTATTTATTTGTATGCTATTTTTATTTTATAAACTATACATATATTTGTTTATTTGATTAAATATGAAGAAGGATGAAAATGGAGCACCAGATAGTTCTAGAAACTTTATTGAAAAAATTAAGATGGAAAGATTGAGAAAGAAACATCTTAGTAACGTTGAACTTGATCCAAGTCTTACTCATTTAATTTGGAATGAGATTGAGACTATTCAATATCAAATAATGCAAGGTGATTGTGAAGACCTAAACTCATACCTAATAGGGATTATTCCCTAACTATTGTAGATATTCCCCGTGGTTTCAATATCACAAACATTGACTATGATAGTTACCCTTATACTTATCAATCTCTTAGGAAAGTGTTTGCGGAATTTGTAGAAGTCACAACATCACCATTATGGAGATTTGTGACATTTCATTCAGACACACAATTGACAATGTTATTGACATGCTTCAAGGGGAAAAAAAATCAAAGATGCAACTTACATGGTAAGACGTTGAAATTGTATGTTTAATTAATGTTAAAAAATTCATTTATGTACAAGTTAATTGAAATTTTACTATTTCATGTTACAGGAAAAGTCAAATCTTATTAACCATGGAAATCAACCAATTATTAGTGATTGTGATTACATCCATGTTGAAAGTTGGACAAAAGATGATAGCTATAAGCCTATGCTTCTTAATCGGGTAGCCAAGTATTGGTTTATGATGATGTTGTAAAAAAAACTAGCATATGAAGATAAAGAAGTAAAAGGAGAGATAATTAACATTCATAAAAAACTATAGTAATTGATTAACTATCTTATAGACTTATGTTCAAATGAAGGAGATTGGGTTCTGGATTTATTCTTAGGCTAAGGTAAGTTTTATTATATAAAACTGAATTTCAATGTATTCTTTCTTAATTTATATGTGATTATACTAATTTACTTAATTATTTCTTTTGTGCTTGATAATTAGGTACAACACTAGCATGTTGCCTACAAAAATGAAGAAATTGCATTGCCATTGAAAAATACTCAGTATAATGCAAATTTATTCAACAAAGAATTAATGTTCTTCAATTTCTTCCAGATGCAATGTAAGAAATCGGGTTGAGGAAAGAAGAATTTAATGAATCACGTGTGGCAAAAAAGGCAAAACAACCTCAACCACCATTAGATGGAATGATTGGAAATGCATACATTGGGAGATTCACAAACATCAAAGATCCATCAAAAGAGGAAAATGTGGAAACTGAAGCAGAAAATATTGTGGAAGAAGACAATGATGAAACTCTAGAAGATGAAGAGTATGGATTACGTGATATTATTGATTAAAATTTAAGTTATGCTTAGAAATCAAGCTCATTTTTTGTAACTATTAATTAGTTATGCTTGTAATGTTTTGACTTTGACATTTTATGAGACAAATAAGTATTCAATTAATGTTGTTATATGCTCAATATTTGTATCATGCGATTTTCACTTTAATTTTTATGTGAATAATTATTTTTTTGAAAAAAACTATGATTATTATTATTTTTGACATGAAATTCATAAAAAAAACTATTATTTAACCATTTTTTGTTAAAATTTTCCTATAAAAATTGTGATTTTGACATGTCATTTCTAGCAAAAAAAAGTTTCAAAATGTGTGATTGTTTTATTATATTTATGTTCACAATGTTTATTTTTATGTCAATTTTTAAAAAATATTGTTTTTTAGAGACAACTATTTGATGTGCATTGAAAAATTAACGATATATAAATATGCAAAATATTGAAACTTTAAAATATCGAACTTCTTCTTTA
>APFE030102460.1:195730-245354 GCA_000404065.3 Pinus taeda | reverse complement strand
GAACCTATCAAGGACTGGAGGCAAAATCCAAATAAACACAAGCATGAATCCTCCGGTAAGTACTCGGTCGACTCTTTATGTTCTCCTTATTGCTACGCTGGTATAATGATGTGTAGGTTGTGGGGTTTACACAACTCTTCCATTTTTACCATTGAGATGGTTCCTCTCATGGAGGCGGCAGTAAACAGCACGATTATGGATTGGGCTACTATCCTTTCGGATAAGCTAGCAGTAGCTGTTAGTGACTTTAGGAATAAAACTAGAGTCATTGAGAGGAAAATTCCCCCGTTCTACTATAGTGCATATATCCTAGATACCTTGTGTTTTAATTCCAAATTCCCTATTCTTGGTTGGAGGTGGACCGCACAGGACCCCTCGCCCATTCATATTTACCATCGCAAGATGTGGAAGTCATCCTATAAAAACCACTTGTATCAGATTTGTAATGGTTTCATGGTTCCTGTTTATTATTCAATTTTTGATAAGCCCATTCCAAGGATCTCCTACCTAGACTCTTTTGACTTGCCAGCAGTGGCTAGTTGGTTTGGTGAAGAGTATTTTACTTATATTAGAGTCTTTGGCAGCCAAGCCAATCCTCATGTCCAAACTCGATTGATCTTTGTCATTATTGTTGATAACATCCCTCTTTTAAGTAGATCATTAGGGGCATTTATATCAAATATATGGGCTGGATCTGACATAGGTTCGACCTACTTACCAAAAAAAACATTTACACAAAATTTATCAATGTTTAATTTGTGTTTTTTTTCCAAGGGTAAAAACATATTTTAATTGATATAGCAAAAATACATAGTTAGATTTTTTGGTATTCGTTAGTGTTGTTAAACTCTTTACATGACATTTCCATGTCCAATTCATCATCACATAAAAACTGAAGTTTGTTTCTATTTCATTATGTCTATAGCCTCTTCAAAAAACAAAAAAGATTCAAAGTAATACACTAACCATTCATCCAATGATCTATGCAAGTCAATACCTGTAAAAAATATTAGATAAAGCACTAAAACAAATAAAATTATGTCTATGGTTCATGATTATATTCTATAGTATATTTTTTCTAGATGGATGTAATGATTTAGTTTCCTTGGTAAAACCTAACTTTAGCATTGAGAACCCGACTACTACATAGTTTATGTCCTTGTAAATATGATACATGTTCATGAACTTCAACATACAAGATTTGTCATGTAAAATGTTTGAGAGCAATTTCTCTACACATTCATTGGCTAACTAACATCGAGTCTTCAAAAATTTAGAATTGGGTTACACAAAATTCTAGTGTTGTTTTAAGAGCAACATTAAGGCCATAATTTCACATAAGTTATTGGTTTCTTGACCCATTCTAGTTAAAAAAAATATTTTGATATAAATATAGGTATAATTTGCCTCCTAAATCTCCCTTAAAAGGGTTCCCCTATAAAGCACCATTGAAAAAACACGTAGAATATTATTATTTATTGCTCCTTCCTCTTCTTATTTTTTATACTGCCTTACTCCTTTCTGTGTCATGTGATTAAAAGGAGCAAGGCAATTACACCATTAGGGTTCTTTTTGGAAGGTTGATAAACCACTTGGCAGGCTAAGACACTCAGGTGCTTGTTGAAATGGGCTGAAAAACCACTAAGTGCTTGCCTTGGAGGCCGATAAACAACTTAAATGCTTTCCAAGTAAGTTGATAAACCACCTGGATAATGGTATTTGGAATCTTGCAATGCTTTCCTTGAAAATTCAGATGATAAACCACCCATAAAGTGAGATGATTCTCTTGGAATTGAGCAGAACTTCATCGAGCCTTGGATGAATCTCTTTTATCTAATTTAGAGAGGCATAAGAGTCACTATGGAGCTTACTACATGTGACAATTGATAAACCACCTAGATAGTGCACTCCCTCTCTTGGATGATTAACTTGATATTAGTGTGCAATTACCATTAGCATTTAACTCCTAGTCTATGAATCTAGCTCGATGGTGGTCAAATACAAGAAAGATTGCAGTGTAGTTGGCCTATGGTTGGGATATTTGAAGTCCCTCCTTCAATTTCCAGCCTTATTAAATACACAGATAAGTATATTTCATTGTTGTACAAAGTTATGTTCATGGTTGGTGTGATATTTTTCATGTCCATGGATGTAATGTAAGTTTGGACTATTTTGTTCACTAATTTTATTCGTGACTGGGATATGAATTTGTGTGGCTATTATTAGTTGTGCTGGATCATGATGTTCAACATTTTTTTATGAATGACTTATATCTCTATATAAACTTAGTTACTTGTTGATTAGGGTTCTTTCAATGAGTTTAACAGTAGACCACTATGGCTTGAGTAAAATGACATATTTTCTTGCTAAGATATGAGTGTTGTGTGAATTCATGTTGGGGTCTAGTTCCCTCTCTTGTCTCAGAAACTATTGACTTCTTGTGATAGCCCCAATTGCTTTCATGTATGCTATGTAAATATTTTTATAAATTGGGTTGAATAATGGGACACAAATTCCAAAGTATGGGGAGGTTTCTTCCCTGGGAAGGTGAAACTATCCTTAAGGAAGGAAAATATGAAATTGTTGGGACAACTATTGAAAGCTAGTTATTGTATGTTTTAAAGGATTGGTTTCTGAATTTAATAGAATTGAAGGAAAGGTATGCGGCGACATTCTCCTTTGAAGAAAATGAAAACAAGAAGAGGACCTCGAAATAAGTGAAGGGACGAGAGTGCTATTGAAGGAAGAAGGTCGCAACACGTGGGAGGAAGAGGATCGTTGATTAGACGTGACAACTAGTAAAGAAGGAGGTTGTGGTGAGAAACACGTGCAATTGTCATTGGCTAACAAGATTTTTCTAGCAGAGTCATTGTCAGAGGGTTACATGAGGAGAATGAGGAGAAAATTCAAGGGAAGAGGAGGAGCAACACGACTGAGTTTTTGGATAAGAGCAAGAGGGAAAGCTTGATCAACATGGAAGAGGAAGAACACAAAGAGAAGAAAAAGGATCAAACTTCGGTTGGTGAGAGATGTCAGGGAGGAAAACATATCTAGGTGTGAAAGAAATTACCTCTCGAGTCCCCATTAGCCATAGGGTGGAGATGGTGATTCTCGGAAAATACCTAAGGGTTGGGGTGGAGGAATTATGGATGGATTCCTTGTTGTATGTTTGATTTTTCTGTTGTTCTAAAGTCCCCAATTTGGGTGGAACCACAATTTTGAGTTTTGAATGGTGGACACAGTGAGTCTCTAGATTCCTTGTGTATTTTGTTGCTTACAACTCAGTAAGAGGGTGGAGGCAGAAAAATATCTACAGTCCCTAGAGCAACTGAAATACCCCTTAGTCTCTGGAATTTGGCTTGGGGTTGATAGTTGTAAGTGAGAAATGGATGCAGTTATCTATGGTTGGGTGGAGAGTCATAATCCTAGACTTAGTTGCCCAAACATTCCTAAGGTAAGTGTTATTATGTATTTGCAATGATAGTGAATATATGTTTTCCTTTCTTAACTAAAATGGTGTTTGTAAATTTATTGAACATGGTTTATATTCTTACTATTTACATGAATGACTAACATATTACTAGTGCTGGCTAGAGACATTGGAATAACTTGTATTGACATGGGTCATTAATGCAGTAGTGATTGACATATAAGTCCTTTCCTTACAAGGTTATGACTATAATCATTTCAAGCCCTTATAATATGGCTTGTGTGATTGTGTGGAAGTGTTGAAGACTTCTTCCTCATCTTTTTTTCTTACAAGGAGGTATTCTCTAAGACCTTATGGGAAGGATACCCTGGTTCTAGGTTAGTAAATCTATAACAATATCAATTCTTTGGTCTAAATAAATAACATACTCATGTGTTGTGTAAGGCATAACCTCATGATCTTGAATGACTTAATTTCATGCTTTGCGCATTTTGTAAAGTTACATCTCTTCTATGTATGAATTGATGATGGATCTATCAACGATAAGAGTCATATTCTATATGTTGTCTCAGTACTGAGATGATGTAGTAACTCCTTACTTGAAAGGTTGGTTATAGCCATGGAGCTTAACCTGATTTGTATTCCACTAGTCAGTATCTATGTGCTAGTTACTTCTGTTAACAAGTTCCCTGGTAATCCTTCATGCATTGCTGCTTCCCTGTCCATTAAGCAAGAGAACATTTATACATATATGTATATATGTATCTATATCCACTTGTGTGGTTGAAATACACTCAAGTTGCATTGTGGTGAGCAGTATGAGTATTAGAGGCTCTTCAAGGGTTACCAAGTCTGTAAGAAAAGGTGTGTGATAACCATCAGTGTAACCCCTGCATGGAATTCCCGTCCACAAGAATGAAATGCTTATGGGCTCTTAATATTACCACTCATCTATTTATATCCATTATTTATGCCTGTGAGTGGCCTTAGAAGGAGGGATTCCTAGTGATTTGGAGAGTGTTGATCTTGTTGTGGCCTTTTTGGCATCATATGCTATTTGTAGATTTGGAGGGGGTAACCTTGTTGAAATATCAAGAGGGATATCACTGAATCATGCTCATAAAATCTTAATTTCCATGGCTAGACTCTGACGCAAGTCAAGACATTCATAGAACCACTGCAATCGAGCCATGTTTGAGTTATTTTGCAAAGAGTGTGTAACACAAAGTGGGATAATTTATTTATGAGAACCATTGTAATCCAAGAGTGAATTTATATATCATAGCCTGAGTCCCGGGTATAGCTATATTAGTTAATATTGGACAAATTCCAGTTGGGAATGGTCTCTTTATAGACATAGGTGTGAGGCTCTACCTTGTAATCTTATTCGTAGGCCTTGTCGATCTAGCATGACAAAGTCTTGATGTGGAATTGACTAAGTGGACAATCCAATTATGCCCTATTCAAATCGCTTTGGCGGAAGCTAGAATGACCCAAAGGTATTGTTTCTGGAGGACCATGAAGCTTTGTTGTTTTCTGGCCCTCTTTCCTCTAGCTTTTGCGGTCAGACGCATGATTGAGTCCCTATAAGAAAGGGCGGGGTCTAAGTTCATCCTATTGCTCCATTAAGTGAGCTGAGATGAGTTTGACCTCCCGACTCGATGGATGAACAATGGTTGGGGTTGGGCCCAACACAATGGAGTGATGGCTTCAATGGAAATGGAGCCAACCTATGACTTGGAGTAAGGGGTGGGCCCCATGCGTCTATTTTATATATGTATGAATTCTAGGTTAGGCCTAATGTACTCGAAGTGGTGTTTTTACCAAAGTATCAATATGATCTTCAACCAAAAACTATGGATTTGGATCATCAATCGAGATTCACCTTGGTAACGGTTCTGATGGGATAATTGGTATATAATACAAACACACACCCACACAAATGTACTTGAAGTGGTGTTTTTTACTAAGTATCAATATTACCTTCAACAAAAAACTATGGATTTGGATTGTAAATCGAGATTCACCTTGGTGAGGGTTACGACGGGATAATTGATATATAATACACACGCACACACACACACACACAAGATCGTAAAACAATGCATAGCGCGAGGCTATGGAGCCCACCCATGAATGGGTTAGTAGCTAATAAAATACTACCAAGTGGTGCTAGAAGGTTGGTTAGTATGGCCACGTGGGTGCCATGTGGCCTGATGATGATGTGGCGTCACCAGATTCGCTAGAAATTTCAAGGTTCATAACTCTCGATACAGAGATCAGATCAGGGTAAAATTTTATATCACTGGAATTGTCTGACCGAGACAAACACAATGGTGATATCCATTTCTAGTCTTATGGACAAAAAAATAAGAGAAATTTGATTATACCATCTCTCTAATTGTATAAGGGAGATCGTATTAGCAAGTGAAAACTTTCCACTTGCGTGAAGGTGGGCGGTTGATTATAGGTGGTATCAAAGCATCCATGTTCAACACTTGGACTGGATGGGCTCTATCATGGGAAAGTAACATCAGAATTCCAACAGGAAGGCCTCATAATGATTTTCAGAAAATTTATAAAACAAACCTTTAGGTGTTAAAATATGGCCTATACATTATATGGATTGTGTAGTGATATGGATTGTGGTTTCAATCAACCTAGCATAATAGATTTACCAAAAATAGGATCATGGGCATTATTTCTTACTGATTGTTATATTACTTTGTGTCTAACAACTGTGTGTGATTGACAACATACCACAGGAAACAGAATATAGTGAAAGACAAATGAATGAGGACTGGAATGGTGTAGTGTAGATTTGATCAATCACATCATGGAAATGAAGAATTCAAGACAAATGAAGAAGAAAGATCAGTTGACCAAGGGGGAGGGGGAAACTCTCCTAATTAGATGGAAACTTTGAGGAACCTAAGGATTGAGGTCAAAAGTGTCAAGGTAGACAATGAAAGGCCAATGAGAGCTCAAGAGAGGCAAGTTGAGATAAATGAAATAATTTTGCAAAGCCTCTCAGAGTTACAGAAGAAAAGGAAAAAGAGCTAGGAACTAGCCATAGAGACAAGAGAAATCCTTAGGATTCCAAAGAGAAAAAAATTGGGGTAGATGGTAGCAGGTCCAGGAAGAGGCATAGGTAGGGAAGTGAAGACACGATGAGAGGATATGCACAACTAAGTACCCCAGATGGAAGAACTGATACTTATGTGCATCATTTTGGTAGGTATTCAAACTCTACTACTAAGAAGCACCATCATAACTCTCATCATCACCACCATCATCCTCATCATAACTAGAGAAGAAAGGAAAAGGATTATATGCCTGAAGAATATAGGAAAACTAAGCCACCCACATTTGATGGAGATATGATGAAGTTTGAGGATGCAAAATCTTGGATACTTGGCATGAAGAAATTATTCCAAATCCATGATTATTCTTAAAATATGAAAGCCAATATTTCCACTTATAGTCTGAACGGAAAAAAAAACATATGGTGGGAAGATTTGAATAATTCCAGAGGTATTAGAAAAGAGAAGTTAACTTGGAATGAATGTGAGAAACCTTTCAGGAACTAACACTTTTCTGAGTGATACTATGACAACAAAGAAAAAGAGTTCTATGAAATCAAGATGGGACAAATGACAGATGATGAGTACGTCACTAAGTTCCTAGAGTTATTGAGATATGTGCCATATGTTAAGGATGAGAAGGTCAAAATTAAAAGATACATTAGTGGATTTCCTATGGAATTCAAAGACAGAATTCAATTGATGGAACTCCAGACACTAAATGATGCCATTAAGAAATTGAAACACTATTATGAGAAAGAAAAACAGAAACTAGAAATTAAAAGCGACTAGAGGGTAAAGAACAATGGTAGATCACAGATTCACAGATAAGAAGGAAAGTAAGCACTCAACCACCATAAATCAATTTGAGCAGGAACTCAACCCAATTGCTAAAGGCCATGCACATCAACCAACAACATATCAATGCAAATCTGAGATAAAGGAGAAATTAAAATGTTGGACGTGTGGTGAAATCATCGGAAAAGAGATTGCCCACACCAAAGGAATGCAGGGCCAAAGATTTAGAACACCCAGGAAGCTCGTACAGTGGGTGATGTAGCATAAATCTTGCCCAAATTCTATGCAGCTTTGGACAATCGTGAGACAAACTACCAAGCATCCATCATTGAGATGGAAGGTGAGTTTTGTGATCAATTTGTTTTCATTTTGGTTGACCCCGATTTTAATTACATCTATGTAAGTACGAAGCTCGTGGAAAAATGAAAATTGGCTAAATAATTGCACACAAATCCATGGTTAGTTCAATTGGAAACAAGAACAAAGAAAAAAATTAGTTATTGGGTGAAATCATGTGCATTTGAGCTTAGTGGCATGCCCACAACAACCCATCTAAATTTGTTGTTGTTGAGTGTGTACAACATGTTACTGGGAATGGATTGGATGTATATGCATAAAACTAAGGTCAATTATTTTGAAAAATCAATTGAATGCTTGGATGTTGCTGGGGAAAGAATAATTTTACAAGGAGAGCGAAAGCCAATTTCAATGAGGTTGATCACAACAATATGGGCTAAATGCAGCTGTCAGAAGGTATGTAAGCTATTTGATATGCAAATATCCTATGATAAGGAAGCTAGTGACAATGTTGGGCAAGAAGAAATCGAAATACTAAAGAAATATCTAATGACACAACAATATGAGGATGTGTTTCCAACAAACATACCGAGTTTACCTCCTCATAGGGAAGTCAATTTCCCTATGAATTGGTACATGGAGCAACACCAATGTCCAAGGCACCATACTGGATGAGCATGCCCAAGTTGGTTGAGTTAAAACTATAGTTGAAGGAAATGCTTGATAAAGGTTACATACGAACAAGTGTGTCACTGTGGGGAGCTCGATGTTATTTGTGATCTGAACTTAAATAGGAATGTAGAAAATTACACATATAACCATAAATACAGAAATGTAGCAGAAATAACACTTCATTTAATTAATATCAGAATACTGAAATATGCTTACAAATAGAATGGAAATAAACTAGCTTGGGCGATGGTAGCTTATATTTGAGAAGAGACGTGGTGGTTAAATTCCTATGAACTGTGTTACAATGAGGCTCAAAGGCCTATTTATTATTGAGAAACAATGGAAAACCCTAAACATCCAAAAACCTAACCCAATGAGATGAAATGACAAAATGGTCGGCCTCGTTTAGGTAAATTGGTACATCAACTTCCCGAGGTCGTAACTTTTGCATACAATCTCCATTTGACTATCATAATACCTCATTTCAAATATCTCAAAGAGGAAGCCGAAAAAATTAGCAAGTTGGTTTGGGACGTTTTTGGTCCCTCTGTTTTCCATAAAAACATTGTTTAGGGCCTCAAAACGGCTCCATAAGCTCAGGTCCCAAAAAGATGCTAAAAATAGTAAATTGTGCTATAATTAAAGAAACCAAAAAATTGAAAGAGACAGTGTTGGGGGTCCAAGTGGAATAGGCGGGTGACCACCAATATCCACTTGGATTATTCTCCCCCCTTAGGAAGTAATGATCCCCATTGCATTGAGTGCCTCCATGAGATGGGGAAACTTCTGTTGAACTTGGTCCTTGGTGAACCACTTGTGTTGGTGAAGGAGTTGGCCAACTTTGACAATCCGATATAGTTGGATCTTCTACTGGCGAGTGTTCTTGATCTATGTGTCCATGATCCAATTAGTTGTGGTATGTTCAATGCAGTCTAGGTTTAGCTTTGTTTGTGTGAGTTATTCTGCAACGTCGGATGTGTCCAACAATGGTGGAAAGTATGGCCGAAGGTGGTCTACATTGAACACTGAGTGTAGACCAAGGAATGGTTGAATGCTAAGATCGAAGGCATTGTCCCCCACAACCTTGGTTATGCTGTATGGCCCATATTGGAGCAAGCGAAGCCTGCGATGGGGTCTAATGAGGCACTCCTTCTGCAAATGCAGCCAAACTTTATTGCCCACTAGAACTTGTGCGATACCCGATGCTGATCATGGCACTGCTTGTACTTAGCATTGGCGTTGTTCAATATATCATGGACCTACTGGAGGATGTGTTGAATGTGCTTAATAAAGTTGTTAGCCCTGTCAACTTCAGACTAGACATGAGCCGAATCTGCCTGAGTAGCTACAAATGGTATCACCAGATCAATGGGACATAATGGCTGAAATCCCAGCCGCACTTGAAAGGGGCTATCACCCATTAAGTTGTGGAGATACCTTCTATAGCTATGCTAGACATAGGGGAGGCTTTTCATCCCATGTGTATGGATGCTTCAAGTTGTACATGTGCAAAATGTGTATAATCATCCTGTTGACGACTTCTATTTGGCCATCAGTATGGGGATGGAAATCCGTCAACTTAGTGATTTTGGTATCCAGCATCGACAAGAGACTTGACCAAAATGCACTTAGGAATATGTTGTCCCAATTAGAGATAATGGACTGTGGGATCCCAAAGTGTACTCACACTTGATCAAAAAAGAGCTTGGCAATGGCCTCTATTGTGATACTCTTCTTATAGGCCGCCATACTGGCCATCTTAGATAATCCGTTGATGACCACCAAAATGCAGTCATTGCCGTGCTTAATAGAAGGAAGGCCCAACATGTATTCCATGGAGATGGATTCCCAAAGTTGACTAGGAGTAGCTAGAGGAGTATATAGGCCTTACTTCTTGATAATTGGTTTGGAAATGGTGCAGGCAATGCAAGATTTAATGTACATCCCAACATCTTGACGAAGGTTCGACCGATAAAAATACTTCTACAATACTGCCACTATTTTCTCTACTCTGAAATGTCCAGTGATTTGACTATAGTGCGCCTCCAAAATCATCTTGGCATGCTTACATGAAGGAACACAGATGTGTCCTAGGTGGCATAACAGTGCATCCTGGAGGTGAAAATTTTGAACTTGCTTACCTTCAAGGAGTGTTTGGTACGTGCTGCTAAATTCTGGATCACTCTTGTAAAGATGCAGCCACCCCGAAGTTTCGTGCCCATAGGATTCGAGCACAGTGATCAACGCCATTCGAGCACAGTGATCAACGCCATAAATGGTGGTCGGATGAGGTAGTCTGCAACATTATTGGTTTTTCCCTTTGTGTACTTAATGTTCAAATGGAATTGTTGCAGGTATGTGGACCATTTATAGTGGCAACCGTTCTGTAACTTTCCTTGTGTCTGTATGAACTGCAGGGTTTGGTGGTCTGTGTGGATGACCATTTCTTTCCCTCGAATTTAATTCTTCCATTGACAATAGGCCTGCACAATGGAATACATTTCTTTGTCGTAAGTGGGATACTTTCAGAATGTGTCTGAAATTTTCACACTGTGGTAAGCCACTGGATGCCCCCGCTGAGTAAGAACTACACCAATAACATAGTCAGAGGCATCTGTATCAATCTCAAATGGTTGTTGTAGGTCTAGTAATGTGAACATTGGTGCAGAGCAGAGGCGATGAATCAACTCGAAAAACAATTTCTGTTGGGTTTCAGACCAAAAAAACTTTGATTTCGCTCCACCCTTGGCAACTTGACTTAAAGGCCAAGTGATATGAGAGAACCCCATCACGAACATGCGGTAGAAATTGGCAAGACCCAGAAACCTGCAAATCTCTATTAGAGTGGTTGGGGCTAGCCAATCTCGAATGACTTGTATCTTGGCTGGATCCACATGCACACTGTTATCTCCTGGATTGACCTCAGGCTGAAGGGAGGCAATTTCCAGGGTAACCACAAACCAAGCTTAACCTAGTAGCTAGCCCTACTAGGCTTGGAGGGCTCTCTCCTTATGGATCTCAGTCAAGATGACTAGATCAGGAACAAGATTTTATGCTAGGTATAGTATCTCAAAGGTTTTGATGGGTTTTGTTGGTGTTTTTCCAGATCAGGAGGAGCTGGGAAATTTGGGTCTGGGAAACTAAGTCAGAATCGCAGGGTGTTCTATGGGGCAAGGTAGGCATAAGATTTAACACCTTAGGCTTGATGAAGTGAAGTGCTAGACTGGTGAGGAGCTAAGAAGGGCATGAGAAAGTCATGAATCCTTCTTAAACAACAAAAACGACATGAAATACTGGTGTTTTCCCAAGGTAGAGCATCAAAACCTAATGGATTCCACCTATCTGACTTGAAAACATCCAATTACAAGTAATTATATGAGAGAGGCATACATGAAAAACATGAAAACATAATAAGAGAAGAAGAAACTCATGCTAAAGTCCATACCACATGGATCCCATAAAATAGTTGCAACTTTATTTAGTTTCCTGCTAAACTACTACAAGATGATGTATATTGAATACTTGAGCATCTAGCGGAATCCAAACTCTTCAAATGACAAAGAGAATACATGATATAGACATCTAAATCACTCATGATATCCAATAGGGGTCGAATCCATGAGAAGAGGAGCTGTTTCAACCATTTCTAAACAAGGAACTAGAATCTAGGCAATCAAACAACTTGCCTCTAAAAGAGGGGAAACTGATTCATTACCCTCAAAAGCACTTTTAATCTAATGAATCTACCATCTAGAACTGTTTAACCATCATATTTACAAGCCATGAAATTAATTACATTAGTAAATCAACCATCATGAGAGAGAAATCATGAACATAGTTGAAAATTGGCAAAATAGGAATCCTGAGCAAAATTTGCTCTACACGCAGCGCCACTGGTTCTATGCATAGCGCCACTTTCAAGCCACTTATGGTGGCCTTTCCATCATCCAAATTGAGTGTAGGATAGCTCATTGGAAAGGTATTCAAGTCTACTTTCTGGAACACCTAGAATTTCTGAATTTAGATCTCATATAACCCCTCAAAACGTGATTCTCCCAAGGCTGCTTCAGTGCGTCCAAAAATTGGCAGAAAGGTCAATTTTGGAGTGTTTTTTAACCTTCTAGTGGACTAGTTTTGCTCCAAAAATTCTGGAAATTTCTAGGATGAATGTCCTCATTGCCTTGAATCCAAAAATGTAATCCATTCCTCCATTGAGTTCCCCTAGGAAAAGTGCAACGCTATATTGAATTTCAGAAATTCACAAATGACAAAATTTTCTCAAAAATTGCTCAAAATTGGTATGAAGCACCACCATCATGTGCTTTGATTTTCCAAAGAGGCTTCAACCAACATTCTAAGTTTATCCTCCTCTTTCTTACCCTTCAAGGCCTGCCTTAACCTAGCTTTCATTTTCTTGATCCTCATATTGCAAATCTTATTGTGGGTCATGTAGTGATATGCCATGTGTCTAAGCATCTTGTTGTCCCTGTTGGCCTTCTTTAATAACTCTTCAAGGTGTAGATTTACTCTTTCAAGCTGGCTCTTCTTTTGTGATCTTGCCTCCTTTATGAGGTTTTCTATGCTGCCCATCTCTCTCTACTGCACTATCACTAGCTGTATTTTCCTCATCATATTCATAATCTCCTCTATCTATGTTTACAAGATCCTTAGTTGCACACTTTAAGACAAAGATGATGTGAATGAATGGGGTGCTTTAGGGTTTGTAGGGATGGGTTTTGAGTGGATTTAGATACTTATGGATAAATCATGAATCATGAGGGTGAGGGAGAGGGTTTTGAGAATGAGGGATATATGATGGAATATAGATGAGGGGAGAGGGAGTGATGTGTCAAGGGTTTTAGTTTCTAGTGATAGGTAATGGAAAAATAAACTAGTTAGGGTTTGTAGTGGAAACTAGGGTTTGATATTAAGTGCGAAGGAAATGTCTAAATCATTCAATGTGCAAACTAAACATCAATTGGAGTAGGGAAACTTACTTGTAGAAGAGGAATTTGAAAAAAATTTGGTGAAATTTTGTAGTTTGAAGTGATTTGGTAGCTCACTACCTTATTCGCAACGTCTTCACCCAGAAGCGTAGCGCCTGTGTATTTCTGAACAAGAGAAAATTTCCCTACATGCAGTGCACTGCTCTACGCGCAGTGCCTCCTTCCCTACGTGCAATGCTTTTTACAGGCCACTTTTGGAGGCCTTCGTAGTGTCCAAATTAGGCATGGGATAGTTAATTGGAAATTGTGTCAAGTCTACTTTCCAGAACATCTTGAACTTTCCAATTTGGAGTTCATTTGCACTGCCAAAAGCACAATCTCCCAAGACTGGTCAAAATGTGCAGAATGAGGCTGCCAAAATGCAGAGTGATTTTTCAGTCAACTTTAGGAGGTCTTCCTAAAGTTGACGCATCAAGAAAGTAATTTGGACATTTCATCTAGGAGAAAAATTGAGTTTACCAAGGTCACTCCAGAAGGGCAACAACTCTCCTATGGCAAATGATTGTTTGGACATTTCTCCCAAACCATGAGACCTGTGTTAAAACTGAAGGAGGATTTTCTTCTCAAATCTATGGTGCACGAAAACCTCTCTCACTTTTGTCAAATTCATATTTTAGTGCTCAGAAACATCATTTAAATAAAACCTATCTCGATGTGTGGAACAGGGGATTTATAGAAATGAAGGGAATGAGGGGCTTCTAAATTATTTAGAAAATTTGGGAAGTAGGGAGGGATTTTAGGAAGCAAGGGAAAGTTGAATTTTAAGGATTGCATGAGGGGAAGGGGTCCAAAATGGCAAAACACAGGCATAACCTAGGAAAGTGTCAAGTTGTAGCAATAGGCTAGGAAAATGATGAATTTGAGGGATATCAGTGATGGAAAGTGTTTAAGAAGGCATACCAAGGATAGGGGAAGGTGTATGAGCATCAAGATACAAGTTTTTATGATGATTTGACTATCCGAGAAAAATTACCTTCAAAACCCTAGGAGATGGAAATGAGCCTTACCTAAGCACCATTGAAGCACAAACAAGGTGTAAAATGACCCATTGGAACTTGAAATAATGATGACAACTCTTTGAATGATGGTACACTCAGCCGAATGGTGACATGGACCAACACTTAGAAGGAGTGAAAACAATCCTAGACCTAATACCTAGTGACCAAACTTTATTTGAAGACTCACTAAAATGACAAAATTTTGACTTTGACACCCCAAGACCACTTTATAAGAGCATATTTTGGTCACTAGTGGAAGGCTGCAAAGACTGAATCTAACATTGGCTCCATTGGGGATGGTAGCTCCTTGGAGGTGCCAAGAACACTGTACACCAAGTAGCCTTATCCATTGGGCATAGAGTAAAGAAAACTCAATTTGAAAGACATCACTGAATACTGATGACTCAAAGACACAAATTGAGTTTTACTCAACTAAAAACTGACTCGATACTAAAACACAATTGACAAATTGGAAAAGATACTCAAAATGGAGCTTATTCAATAAAACCTACTCTAACTATTCCATTCATCACCTAATCAAGTGAAATGAAACAACCAATGCAACCAAGTAAGCATTCTAGCTGCTGTTTGAATTCTCCGCAAGTGCTTTCTTATGTGCAACAAGAGAGAACTACTGAAATACAACTCCCATGAAAACTTGTAAACATATCCAAATTTTCCTAGATTGAATAAAATGTATTCTCTATCTGACTCTAGAAATATTGCATGAGGATCTTGAAATTCATGTGCATTGGGACTTAGCTCATCCAATGGATTATTTTGCTTCTCCTCATACCATGAATGCAAACTTTCATCTGAGTTTTGTGACGAGACTCCTGCTAAAAATGACAAAGAAACCAACTGCTAGATTTTGTTTGTATCAATACTTGTTTCAAGCTCACAGTTAGCTAATGGAGAAGGACTTTGACTACAGACACCATCCAACACATCAGCTAATGGACCGTGAAAAACTTGAAAAGACTGTTGCAACCCATTTTATATTGGTTCCAATGAGATTGCATGATTTTCGACAGGCTACTCATTTGAAGATATACTATGCAAAATTCCCTTCAAAAACTAAAATGATTCAAAACATAATGGTACGGAATCATCTTGCATCATTTGATCATATGTTCCAACTTCAGAGACTTCATCTGCAACCTGACATTCAATGGCATTCAGAGGTTGCCAATCTAGATATGGGAAGTCTTGAACAAGGATTTCATTGCCCTCTGGATGGTTAGGATCAAAACTTATGGACGGTTGATTTATGAGTGCATGAAAGTTGTTTCTGACGAACTGAAATGAAGTAAGACAAAGAGGCAAAGATCCTTCACTTACTTCAACATTTGCTGCACTTTCCTCCTCACTTCCATAGCTAATATGCAATGGTTGATCACTATATTCGAGCTGCTGAAAGTGAACTTCCTCCTTCCACAAACCAATTGTTGTTTTGTCTGCAAAACTACCTTTTGTTGGAGAACATTATCATCATCATACTGATCAAACTTAGGAAAATAATCAGTATAAAACACATCATCAAGCATACATGTCATATCAACAGATCTCTCTTCTCCAAGATGATCTATAAAACAATAATTATCCGATCTATGACAACTGGGATAAGAAAGAAAATGTTTTGGATCAACCACTTGTTATTCTTCAATTAGTGAGCTATCGTCTTGAACATCATACTCATTCCTTGCGGTGATCTTTTGCATCATCTCTTCCACTACACTTACCAAAATGTCGAGCTTTACCTCTAAAGATGTTGATTCCTCTGGATCTATGTTCTTCCTCTCTTCTTCCTTCAACATTTCCCTTCTGATCAGAAAATTAGCCTCTACATCTAGTGCACTATTTTGCATCACTTCAAGTGTTGCAAGGTTCCTTTCCCTCAGCTGAAACTCCATTTCCGGATCAAAGGCATTTGGGTAGTGTAAGAGGGCAGATCCAGGAGGAGGTCTTATATTAACCAGCATCGAAAAATAGACTTGGTTAAACCTGGTAGAAAAATGTTGTACTGTCTCCCTTGGCAGTCTTTTCAGCTGGTTATACTCTTCTAGAATCAAGAAAGGGTTCTGTTTGACCACCCACTTGTCGAGGAAAACTTTGACAAACTGCTGGAAATCTGAGATGCTCGCATCAGGCAAGGTTTTGCACCAACTCTTGACATTGCCTTGCAAAGAAAGAGAAAAAAGCCTAATACTAACATCCTCTTCATCAGCTTCAAAAAGGTCAAGACAAGACTCAAAATTAAGTACATTTCTCTCAGTAATGATGTTGTCACATTCACCATCAAATCTTGGTAGATATAGGTAATGATTTTAGGGAAAGCATGGGATATAGGAGGTAAAATGAGAGGCTTGTATCTATCTTGAATTTTACAAGGTATAGGACTATATACAAAAGCTGTAGAATTATTCTTGATCTCTTTAAGCTCATCATTTTGAAGACGATCATCATAAGATTTGGAAGAAGGGTCTTGATCAAGATCAAAGGCATGCGAATATTTTGTATTTGCAATCTTCAAAGGGAAAGAATCAAATGCAGGTCTAGGATCTTTTCTCAAAGATAATATACTTCATAAAGCCTTCTTGACATTCTTGGGAAAAGAGAAGAAATAATTTATAACAAAGAACATAATCTCTTGGATGAAATTCCAACTTGAATACCTAATCTTTCCATATTGTCCTTTCAAGTTTTTGTTGGTCAGGTTCATCCTCCAGTGGAGTCCTAAGATCTGATCTCGAAACTGATTTAGAGTCGCCAAGTGAATGATTTCAGCCTTTTGGTGTTTGATCGTTGTCCACCATCAACAATCAGATATAAACTTGATACATTTTGTCAAGGAACATAAAACTACGTTCCTCAGTATGGTCACCACTATGTTATCACCTGGATTAACCTCATGCTGAAGAGAGGAAATTCCATGGTAACCACAAACCAAGCTTAGCCTAGTAGCTAGCCCTACTAGGATGGGAGAGGTCTCTCTCCTTATGGATCTCAGTCAAGATGACTGGGTCAGGAACAAGATTTTATGCTAGGTATAGTAGCTCAAAGGTTTTGATAGGTTTTGTTGGTTTTTTTCTAGATCAGGAGGAGTTGGGCAATTTGGGTCTAGGAAACTAAGTTAGAATCGCAGGGTGTTCTATGGGCCAAGGTAGGCATAAGATTTAACACCTTAGGCTTGATGAAGTGAAGTGCTAGATTGGTGAGGAGCTAAGAAGGGCATGAGAAAGTCATGAATCTTTCTTAAACAACAAAAAATACATGAAATACTGGTGTTTTCCCAAGGTAGAGCATCAAAACCTAATGGATTCCACCTATCTGACTTGAAAACATCCAATTAGAAGCAATTATATGAGAGAGGCATACATGAAAAACATGAAAACATAATAACAGAAGAAGAAACTCATGCTAAATTCCATACCACATGGATCCCATAAAATAGTTGCAACTTTATTTAGTTTCTTGCCAAACTGCTACAAGATGATGTATATTCAGTACATTAGCATCCAGCTGAATCCAAACTCTTCAAATGAAAAAGAGAATACATGATATAGACATATAAACCACTCATCCTAGCCATCAGGGGTCGAATCCATGAGAAGAGGTGTTGTTTCAACCATTTATAAACAAAGAACTCGAATCTAGGCAATCAAACAACTTGCCTCTAAAAGAGGGGAAACTGATTCATTACCCTCAAAAGCACTTTTAATCTAATGAATCTACCATCTAGAACTATTTAACCATCATATTTAAAAGCGATGACATTAATTACATCAGTAAATCATCCATCATGAGAGAGAAATCATGAACATAGTTGAAAATTGGCAAAATAGGCATCTTGAGCAAAATTTGCTCTACACGCAGTGCCACTGGTCCTATGCATATCGCAACTTTCAGGCCGCTTTTGGAGGCCTTACCATCATCCAAATTTAGCTCATGATAGCTTATTGGAAAGGTATTCAAGTCTATTTTTTGGAACACCTATAATTTCTGTATTTGGATCTCATCTGACCCCTCAAAAGTTGATTCTTCCAAGGTTGCTTCTGTGTGTCCAAAAACTGGCAGAAAGGTCAATTTTGGAGTGTTTTTGGATCTTCTGGTGGACTAGTTTTGCTCCAAAAATTCTAAAAATTTCTAGGGTGCATGTCCTCACTACCCTAAATACAAAAATGTAATCCATTCCTCCATTGAGTTCCCCTAGGAAAAGCGCAACGCCAGCTTCTGGGTAGTTTTTCTGTGTATTGAATTTCAGAAATTCACAAATGACAAAATTTTCTCAAAAAGTGCCCAAAATTGGTATGAAGCACCACCATCATGTGCTTTGATTTTCCAAAGAGGCTTCAACCAACATTCTAAGTCTATCCTCCTCTTTCTTTCCCTTCAAGGCCTGCCTTAACCTAGCTTTCATTTTCTTGATCCTCATATTGCAAATCTTATTGCGGGTCATGTAGTGATATGCCATGTGTCTAAGCATCTTGTTGTCCCTGTTGGCCTTCTTTAATAGCTCTTCAAGGTGTAGATTTACTCTTTCAATCTGTCTCTTATTTTGTGATCTTGCCTCCCTTATGAGGTTTTCTATGCTGCCTTGTTCTCTTTGCTGAACTGTCACTAGCTGTATTTTCCTCATCATATTCATAATCTCCTCTATCCATTTTTACAAGCTCCTTAGTTGCACACTTTTAGAAAAAGATGACAGGAATGAATGGGATGCTTTAGGGTTTGTAGGGATGTGTTTTGAGTGGATTTAGATACTTATGGGTACATCATGAATCATGAGGGTGAGAGAGAGGGTTTTGAGAATGAGGGATATATGAGGGGAGAGGGAGTGATGTGTAAAGGGTTTTAGTTTCTAGTTATAGGTAATGGGAAAACAAGATAGTTAGGGTTTGTAGTGGAAACTAGGGTTTGATATTAAGTGTGAAGGAAATGTCTAAAACATTCAATGTGCAAACTAAACATCAAGTGGAGTAGGGCAACTTACTTGTAGAAGAGGAATTTGAAAAAAATTTGGTGAAATTTTAGAGTCTGAAGTGACTTGGTAGCTCACTAACCTACATGCAGTGCCTTCACCCAGAAGCGCAGTGCCTGCTCCTACGTGTAGCGCCTATGTATTTCCGAACTGGAAAACATTTCCCTACGGGCAGCGCCTCCTTCCCTACACGCAACACCTTTTTGTAGGCCACTTTTGGAGGCCTTCCTGGTGTCCAAATTGGGCATGGAATAGCTCCTTGGAAATCTTGTCGAGTCTACGTTCCAGAACAACTTTAATTTTTCAATTTGGAGTTCATTTGCTCTGTCAAAAGCTCAATCTCCCAAGATTGTTTAAAATGTGCAGAATGAGGCTGCCAAAATGCAGAGTGATTTTCCAGTCCACTTTAGGAGGTCTTCCTCAACTCCAAATTGAGCTCATGATAACTCATTGGAAATATATCTACGTCTAGTTATTAGCTGACTCATCAAGAAAGTTATTTGGACATTTCATCTAGGAGAAAAATTTATTTTACCAAGGTCACTCCAACAACTCTCCTGTGGCAAATGATTGTTTGGACATTTCTCTCAAACCATGAGACCTGTGTAAGCACTGAAGGGGGCTTTTATTCTTGGGTCTATGGTGGGAAAAAACCTCTCTCACTTTTTTCAAATTCATCTTTTCGTGCTCAAAGACATCATTTGAATAAAACCTATCCCGATGTGTGGAACAGGGGATTTGTAAAAATGAAAGGAATGAGGGGCTTCTAAATTCTTGAGAAAATTTTGGGAAGTAGGGAGGGATGTTAGGAAGCAAGGGAAAGTGGAATTTCAAGGATTGAGTGAGGGGAAGGGGTCCTAAAGGGAAAAACACATGCCTAACTTAGAAAAGTGTCAAATTGTAGAAATAGGCTAGGGTTTGGGGGAAAATGATGAATTTGAGGGATATCAGTGATAGGAACTGTTTAAGAAGGTATATTAAGGATAGGGGAAGGTGTATGAGCATCAAGATATAAGTTTGGTTGATGATTTGACCATATGAGAAAAATTACCTTCAAAACCCTAGGAGAGGGAAATGAGCCTTAGCTAAGCACCACTAAAGCACAAACAAGGTGTAAAATGACCCATTGGAACTTGAAATAATGATGACAACTCTTTGAATGATGGTACACTCAGCCGAATGGTGACATGGACCAACACTTAGAAAACTTTGGAAGGAGTTAAAACAATCCTAGACCTAATACCTAGTGACCAAATTTTATTTGAAGACTCACTGAAATGAAAATTTTTTGACTTGGACACCCGAAGACCACTTTATAAGAGCATATTTTGATCATTGGTGAAAGGATGCAAAGACTGACTCTAACACACACCCTACTCATCAATGATGTACCCCAGATATTGAACCTGGGTCATGCAAAAAGTGCATTTCTCCAAATTGGCACACAACTTGTGTTGTCACAGGGTTTGAAGGACTTGTTGAATATGGCAGAGGTGCTCTTTCCAACTCTCGCTAAACATCTAGATTTCATCTAAATACACCACCATGAATGCATTAGTGAAGGGTCACAATATTGTGTTCATCAATCTCATGAAGGTTGTGGGGGTATTCTTCAACCTAAAAGGCATGACCAACCATTCGAAAAGGCCCTCCTTGGATTTGAAGGTAGTCTTCCACACATCGGAGGGTTTGATAGGCACCTTGTGATAACCACACTTCAACTTAATATTGCTGAAATATTTGGCCCCCTTGAGCTGGTCCAAAAGGTCATAAATCTGTGGGATTGGGTACCTATTTCGGACAATGAACTTTTTTAGTGCCTGATAGTCAATACAAAGTCTCTAGGTCATGTCCTTCTTCTATACCAATATAATCAGACTCTCATGGGGTTATGAGCTTGGCCTGATGTGTGATTTCTGTAACATCTCCTGAATTTGCCTCTTTATCTCATCATTCTCCAGAACAAAGTGTCGATAGATTGGTCCATTGGGCAACGACGCATTCGGGGTTAGATCGATAGAGTGCTTGACCTGACAGTGTAGAGGTACCCTTGTAGGTGAGGTGAAAATGTCCCTGTACTCCTCCACGACCTTGTCTATCTGTACCCGCTGTACAGAGGAGCCTTGTCTGGAAGTCATGGCCACAACCTTTTTCTAGCCCTGAGGGCGAATCATAAGGAAAACAATTTTCCTGGTCTGGGAAATGATCTTACTGCATTTCTTTGTAGTGATCAAAGAGATGACAGTAGGCGGGGCTACCTCTAGTATCGTGTACAACTTATTTCCCAAAGTAATAATCAAAGAGCGAGGTCTAGACTCATATACAACATGTTGCTTCCACAAGTATAGTTGTCCTAATAATACATCACAAACTTCAAGAGTAGCAACATCACAAAGTACCTCATCTCTGAAGGGATTGATGCTATAGGGAAGGTGACACTGCTGGCCGATGAGGAGTTCTCGTCCTTGGTGAAGCCACCTGATGGTGTACGACTATAAATGTGTTGTTGTCAGTAGGCCCAACCGCTTCACGACCTCTCCTAAAATGAGGTTCTTTTGGCTCCTTCTATTAACAATGAATTGCAATGGAGAACCTTTCACCCACATCTATGAGTGGAAGAGGCGTTCCCCCTCCTCTGGATCTTTAGGCTCATTCTTCTCAATCTTGGTGGTGGCCACGGTAGCACTAGGCTCTGCTTCAATGATATGCATCCCTTTTTCATTCCCCTTATCGGGTTTTGACTCATAGTCGGAACATGCGTCAAATTCGGAAGCCTTCAGCTTGGCCACCATTCACTGCTTGGCTCGACAGTCACTTGTGTTGTGGGTGGAGCTCTTATGTAACTCACACCATTTTCCCTTGTCTTTCTTTGTCTTCGTGGTGTTGTTCTTTTCTTGCAGCTTTGGCAGGTTGTCTTGGGTCACCCCGCCTTGGCTTTGTCCTTTTCTCTGTGGTTTGGGGGTTTCTTTTCCTTGCTTCAAATTCACAGATCCAAAGTCTCTCTTCTTTTGTTTAAACTTCTTTTCAATCTTGATAGCGTATCGGTATTTCGTGCAGAGCGAGGAGATGTCTAGGAACTCCATCTTGTCCTCGATGTACTTGTGTAGGCAGCCACAGTACTTGAGTACCAAATGTTGCTTAAAATCCTTGATACCCAACTTCGTGCGGAGGTTATGGAAAACATTTTTGGACCCCAACACATCTTGCTCCCTTCCCTACCATAGTGTGGTCCACTTTATGTATTTATCTTCATAGCTCCAAACAGGGTAATAGTGATCCTTGATGGCATCTCGAAAAGAATCCCACGTGGGTGTGGCTGAAAACAGTGAGGATTCCCTCTCATCCTTTTGTTCACAGTAGGTTTCCCACCAGCCCTTTACATGTGGGGTGGCTTTGAGAAGTACAAAAGTAATATTTTCTCGATTGGAAAAGTCATGAATTGGAAAATACCCTTCCAACAGATTCAACCATTTATCTACGATGTCTGCATCTATTTGGCCCTCAAATGCACGAATATCGAAGTTAACTTGTACCTTAAAAGGAGTGGTGCCTCCAGAGTGGCTGCTGGATGAAGATGCGTCACCTGTGGGTAGTTGTCGAAGGATTTGGGCAAATTTGTCCATTATCGCGTTCCTTTGTCACTCGAGGATTTCCTCAAGCAATATTTTGAAAGGATCTCCTACCCACTCGTATTTATTTTCTTTCACCATGGGAGGCTTTCGAGGTTTGCGAGGCTAGTCTTGCAAAGGTTCAACTAGATCGAGCCCTGACTCCTTATACCCTGACATCGTTGGGGATATGCAAAGAAAAACAAAGAAAGAGAAGGTTACTCTGATGTCACTGATCCAAACTTAAACAAGAATGCAACAAATTACACATATAACCATAAATACATAAATGCAACAGAAATAACACTTCATTTCATTAATATCAGAATACTGAAATATGCTTACAAACAGAATGGAAATAAACTAGCTTGGGCAATGGTAGCTTATCTTTGAGAAGAGATGTGGTGGCTACATGCCTTTGAACTATGTTACAATGAGGCTCAAAGGCCTCTTTATTATTGAGAAAAAATGGAAAAGCCTAAACATCCAAAAACCTAACCCTAGAAGATGAAGCGCCAAAATCATGGGCCCCATTTGGGTAAATTGGTACATCAACTTGCTAAGGTCATAACTTTGGCAAACGATCTACATTTGACTATCATAATACCTCGTTTCAAAGATATCAAAGAGGAGGCCAAAAAAAATCTAACATCCTACTTTGGGATATTTTCTGTCTCTTCATTTTCCCTAAAAACATCGTTTAGGGCCTGAAAATGGATCCAGAAGTTCAGGCCCTGAAAAACTGCTAAAAATAGTAAATTGTGCTACAAGTAAGGAAATCGAAAAACTGAAAGAGACAGTGTTGGGGGTCCAAGTGGAATAGGCGGGTGGCCACCAATATCCACCTGGATCAATTTGTGAAGAAGAAGGATGGGACACTTCGACTTTGTATTGATTATAACCAATTAAATAAGGTAACCATTAAAAATCGACATCTGTTGCCACATATTGATGACCTATTCGATCATCTAATGGGAGAAGCAATGTTCTCCAAGATCAATTTGAGGTCTGAGTATCATCAAGTGTGCATCAAAGAAGAAGATATGATAAAACTTATTTCAGGACGAGATACATGCATTGTGAGTTTGTAGTGGTACCCTTTGGGCTTAAGAATTCCCCAACCACTTTCATATGTCTAATGAATAGTGCTATGCCCTTATTTGGATAAATTTGTCATTTTTTGTGGATGAAATATTGGTGTACTCAAAGAATGAAGAAGAGCATGAAAAGCACCTGGCTGCAGTATTACAATTGCTGAATTTTGCTAGTCACAAATACATTATCTGGGGCACATTGTCTCCAAGGAAAGGATATTAGACGCTCTGAAAAATATCAAGGCCATAATGGAGTGGCTAACACCAAATAATTTGAATGAGGTTAGATATTTCATGGGATTGGTAGGTTACTACAAGAGGTTCATCAGGGACTTATCCAAGATAGTTCATTCTATCACATCCTTGTAGAGAAAGGGAAATAAATTTGAATGGATGGTTGAATGTGCAACAAGCTTCTAACAATTGAGGCAGTTTCTCACTGATGCACTAGTGTTGAAGATTGCAGTTCATGACAAGTACTTTGTGGTTTGTACGGATGCCTGCAAGGAAGGGCTTGGTGGGATCCTTATGCAAGGAGGACATGTAGTTTGCTACGAGTCATGAAAATTAAATTAGCATGAAGTGAACTATGTAACTCATGATTTAGAGTTAGCTTCCATTATTCATGCATTAAAAATGTGGAGGAATTATCTCCTTGACAGAAGATTCAAGCTCATGACAGATCATGGTGGACACAAATATTTATTTGATCAACCTAAGTTGAACACAAGATAAACTAGGTGGCTAGCCACACTTAGTGAATTCAATTTTAAGATCAAGTATATCAAAGGAAAAAAGAACAAGGTTGTTGATTCCCTAAATAGGAGGATTCAATTGAATCACATGGAAACCATAAGCTCTTATGAAGTGGACTTGATGGAAAGGGTAAAAAATGCAGGATAACATGATGAGAAATATCAACAAATGAAAGAAAGATTGTGGAAATATGGTGAGGATGAGGAATATAATCCCATAGGTGATGGAATAATTAGATTCAAGAACATAATCTATGTAACAAATAATGATGATTTGAAGAGGGTCATAATGAGAGAATACCATGGCAATCCATATTTAGGCCACCTAGGGTACCAAAAGACTCTCAACCATTACAAAGTTTGGAAAATTTTGAAGAAAGAAGTAGATAATTTTGTTGCTAAATGCATAGAATTCCAACAAGTGAAATTTGAATGAAAACATATAGCAAGTTTATTGTAGCCCATTCCCATTCTAGAATGGAAGTGGGAGGTTATCTCCATGGATTTCATCATAGCTTTACTGAGAAATTTCAAGTACTTGCATGATGTGATTATGGTCATGATTTACAAGTTCAACAAGGTAGCTCACTTTGTGCCAGTTAAATGCATTGACTCAGTAAGTGAGGTAGCTCAAATATTCATAAAGGAGATTGTGAGGTTGCATAGAGTTCCTAAGAAAATCATCTTTGATAGAGATGCTAAGTTCACTTCAAGGTTTTAGAAGGAACTATTTGCAAGCTTGGGGACAAAATTGGCATTCAATACCTCTTATCATCCACAAACAGATGTGAAAACTGAGAGGAAAAATAGGATTTTCGAAGACATGTTGAGGATATACATGATGCATCAGCCCAAAAAGTAGGAAGAGTATCTTCCACTTATAGAATTCACATATAATAATGCATACCAAGAATTTATAAAGATAATCCCATTTGAGGCACTACATGAGAGAAGTTGCAAAACTCCTATTAGATGGAGTGGCCCAATGAACATGGTCATGATTGGGATTGATATGCTCAAAGAGATGGAGCAACAAGTGCAGATTATAAAGGAATTTAAAGATGGCATATGATAGGAAGAATAACTATGCAAACTAGAATAAGGTACATAAAGAGTTCCAAGTTGTGGAACATGTTTATTTGCATATTAAACCTAATAAAATTTCCTTAAATATTGGGTCATGTACCAAGATGTCACTGCGGTATTGTGGGAAATTTGAGATCCTTGAAAGGATTGGACCAATGGTATATATGCTAGCCTTACCCCCATCATTAAAAGTCGACAATGTTTTCCATGTTTCTTTACTTAAAAGATATTTATAGGGTTCTAATCATATGATTGATTGGTCTATGCTACAGGTGGCACTAGAGGGAGAGTTTTGACCATAATTGTTATGCATCCTAGATCAGAGGATCATCACACTCTAGAATCGAGCAATAGAGAAAGTCAAAGTGCAGTGGAGGCACTTTGGGCCCAAAGAAGCCACTTGGGAAATGGTTGACTCAATGAAGACATCATATCCCATGTTTTTTGTTGCTGAAGCAAATGTGTACATAAATTGTAAATACTATACATAGCTATGTATATAAATCTCCATAACAATATGTGTTTGTTTTAAACATGTATTTTGTGTTTCATATGTACAAAAAACACTTAGGACGATGTTCCCCTAAGGGGGATGATTTTGTGACATCCCTAATTGCCTGCACTCATGTATGCAATGTAGATATTTTTATAACATGGGTTGATTATACAGATGCTAGAGATTGGGGAGGTTGCTTGTCTGGGAAGATGTAACTTTCCTTAAGGTAGGAAAATTTGAAATTTCTAGGACAACCATTAAAGGTTGGTTATTGTATGTCTTAATGGACTAGTTCTTGAATTTAATAGAACTACAAGAAAGGTATGCACGACCATGCTCGTTTGAATAAAATGTAAGCAAGAAGAGAACACCAAAATAAATGAAGGGACGAGTGCGCTGCTAAAGAATAAGGCCGCAACACACGAGAGGAAGAGGACCATTGATTAGACATGACAACCAACAAAGAAGGATGTTGTGGTGAGAAACATGGGAACTTGTAATTGGATGACAATATTTTCTTGGCATAGTCATTATCAGAGGGTTACACAAGGAGAAAAACACAAGGGAAGAGGATGCACAATGCGACCGAGTTTTAGGAGAATAGTAAGAGGGAACGATCAATAAACTTGGAGGAGGAAGAATGCAAAGAGAAGGAAGAAGACCAACCTTCAGTTGGTGAGATAATTCAGGGAAGAAATCACTTCCAGGTGGGTAAGAAATTTCCTCTCAAGTACCCATTGGCTAGAGGGTGGAGATGGTGATTCTCAGAAAATCCCCAAGGGATGGGGTGGAGGAATTATTCCTGGGAAAATTCTTGGAGGATTTACCAATGGATTCCTTGTTGTATGTTTGATTTTACTGTGACTATGGAGTCCCAAAGTTGGGTGGGACCACGGGGTTGAGTTCTGAAGGGTGGAGACAATGGATCTCTAGATTCCTTGTGTATTTTGTTGCATACAACTCAGTTGGAGGGTAGAGGCAGAAATATCTCTAGAGTCCCATGAGCAACTGAAGTTTGTGTTTTAACCCTTGAGAAAAATACCCTCAGTATCTGAAATCTGGCTTGGGGGTGATCGCTGTAAGTGAGAAATGGATCCAACTGTCTGTGGTTGGGTGGAGAGTCGTTGTTCTAGACTTATTTGCCCAAAATTTCCTAAGATAAGTATTGTTATATATTTGAATTTTTGAACTAAAATAGTGTATATAAATGTATTGAACATGGTTTATACTCTTACTATTTACATGAATGACTAACATAATGCTACTACTGGCTAGAGGCATTGGAATAACATGTATTTACATGGGTCATGAATACAATAGTTATTGGCATGGAAGTCCTTTCGTTATAAGGTTGTGACTATGGAGATTTCAAGCCCTTATAATATGGCTTGTGTGACTATGTGGAAGTGTTGAGGACTTCTTCCTCTTTATTATTCATTGTTTACAAGGAGTTATTCTATAAGACCTTATGGGCAAGATAATATATTTCTTGGTAAGTAATTATACAGCATTATGAATGCTTTGGTCTAAATAAATAACATACTCTCGTGTTGTGTAAGACACAATATTGTGAGCTTGAATGACTTAATTTCATGGACTGCACAATTTGTAAAGTTACATCTCTACTATATATGCATTGACTATGAATCTCTCAAGGTTAGGAGCCATATTTTTTTATGTCATATCGGTACTGAGATGACATGGTAACTCCTTGCTTGAAAGGCTATTTATAATCATCGAGCTCAACCTAATTGGTATTCCACCTGTGTGTTTTCAGTATGCTTTGGCTGCACTGTGGTGAGAAATATGAGTATTGGATACTCTTCAAGGGTTGTCAAGTTTGTAGGAAAAGGTGTGTGATAACCATATGTGTATCCCATGCTTGGAATTCCCATCCATAATAATGAAATTCTCATGGGCTCTTAATATTACCACTCATGTATTTATATCCATGATTTATGCTTGTGAGTGGCATTAGAAGGAGGGATTCCAAATGATTTGGAGAGTGTTGATCTCATTGCGACTTTTTTGGCACTGTATGTTGCCTGTAGACCTGGAGGGGGTAACCTCATTGAAATCTCAGGAGGGATAGCACTGGAACATGCTCATAAAATCTCAGTGCTCATAGTTGGACACTAGCACAAGTCCAAACATTCATAAAGCCACCACAACCGAGCCATGTTTGAGTTATTTTGCAAAGAACACATAACATAGTGTAGGATAATTTCTCTATGAGAACCACCAGAATCCAAGAGTGAATGTATCTTTCATAGCTCAATTCTCGGACAAAGCTATCTCAGTCAAGCTTGGGTGAAGTCCAATTAGGAATGGTATCTTTATAGACATAGGCGTGAGGCTTAGATTTGTAATCTTATTCATAGACCTTATCTTGCCGTCTTGCCGAAGTCTTGACGTGGAATTGACTAAGTGGATGATCCAATTATGCCTTATCCAATCTGCTCTGGTGGAAGTTGGAATGTCCCAGAGGTCTTGTTTCTGGAGGACCATGAAGCCTCATTTTTTTCTAGCCCTCTTTCATCCATCCCTTACGACTAGATGCATGACTGAGTCCCTATGAGCAAGTTCGGGGTCAGGATTCATCCTATTGCTTCATTGAGTGAGTTGACGATGGGAATGACCTCCTGACTCTATGGACGAATGGTAGTTGGGGTCGGCCCCAGAACAATGGCTGCAATGGAAATGGAGTCAACCTATGACTTGGACTAGGGGTTAGGCCCCATGCATATATTATATATGCATATGAAGTTGGGGTTGGGCCTAATTTAGTTAAAGTGGTGTTTGTTACTAGAGTATCAAGCCAACCTCTGACCATAAACTATTGGTTTGGCTCGTAAATCGAGGTTCACCTTGGTAAGGGTTTCGGTGAGATAAGTGGAATATATATATTTATGTATAAGACCATAAACCAGTGCATAGCGTGAGGTTATGGAGCTCACCCATGAATGGGTCAGTAGCTAATACAATACTACTAATTGGCATGAGAAGGTTGGCTAGGATGGTCATGTGGGCATCACGTGGTGGGCTAAGAAACCAGATTCGTTCTCCATCCAAATGTATCTTAAATCCTACGTGTCAAACACAACTCTCAAGGGACACACGTCTAATTTTTAGGTCGAGTGTGTCCAAACACGAGGGATTCATGGACCTAGTGAATCTAATTCGCCCGAGAAATGTGTCGCGATTTTGGGACACATGTCCTTCTCGAAAAGTGTGGTATGACTCTTTAAAATCCCAATTTGGGCCACTTTTTCTTCATTGTAATGAGTCTTTCTTGTTGTGGGAATGTGGGAGCGAGTAGCAAAGGGTTGAAAATAATTTTGGAGGTGATTGAAGCAACCGGTAAGTGCATTTTTCTTTCATCCTCTTGTTAGGAGAGGAATTGGAGCACACATGGGAATTTTTATAGTTTTAAGAAAAGCATGCTTGAGTAGTCCAACGCAGAGATAATGGTGTATGTGCACACCAACCTTTGTATTATTTACAAACAAAGGGAGGATTGGTTGAAGGGAAAGTTAAATATGTGGGATATGATTTCTAATGATATGGGTTTGGAAAACAGTGTTGAGTTGGCATTGGCCAATTTGGATCTTAATGAGTCAGTGCTAGATCCTGTCACTTTTGATGATGGCGATACTCTTAAGGGGTCATCCTCCACACCAAAAGATGAAAATATTAAATTGCATAGAAAGGAGGAGGATGTAGAGGAGAGCAGTGGTGACCATAATAGTGATGCTAATTTTTATGATGATGATTGATGAGCTACCTACTACCTTGTAGTTGTTTTGTATTTTGTATTTCTATTTTCCATTGGCATTTCTAGTCAGGAGTACTTAGGACTCAGTACCTATGTAACAAATTTTTACTTTGATGAATTAACGGAAAAACTATAGTTTCTTCTCTTTCAAGTTTCTCCCGTTGGATCATTGATGAATCTGTTATGATTGTATTTGTATGCATAATGTTACAAGATACAATTTACAAATTTACAATGTAGAATCTAGAATATAGATGTATATCTTAATTTGTATCATCATGAGAATTTTGAGTAATATGAAATCATTAAAATATATCTATCTATCTATCTATCTATCTATCTATCTATCTATCTATTATATATATATATATATTATATATATAATATATATATATATATTAGATATAATAATGTGTCCTACGTGTCTTGTTCCGAGGGGTCTACATTCCCCTTGTCGGAGACTCAAATTTACGTGTCCTGCATGTCCCTTGTCCCCGCATCAGGTGACTAAGGTGGTGGAATGATGACATGGCATCACTGAATTCACTATAAATTCAAAGGGTCATAACTCTCAATCTAGAGATAAGATCGGGGTAAAATTTTATATCAAAAAAATCGTATCACTGAGATAGATGTAATGATGATATCCATTTCTAGTATTATTGACAAAAAAATAGAATTTTAATTATCCCATCTCTCTAACTATACAAGGGAGATCGAATTAGAAAGTGAACAATTTCCACCTGGGTTAAGGTGGGAAGTTGTTTACACTTCTAGAGTTTAGAGGTACTTATCCTTGTGCTGATTAATTTCTTATCATCAAAAACCTCGTAACCACAGGCCCATGTGCCATAAGCTCAGAGATTTAGAGTTCAGGTAGTCACCCTTTTCTATTCATCTATTGGTCAAATACAATTTGATAGGTCTTATGGGCCTGCAACCCCAAGATCTCCAAGTAGATTTGGAATGGGTTGAAGTTGAAAGGAGTGTTGGGCAAGATGACATATATATGGGAGAGGCCATTGGGTTCTTTTACCTATGGACTGTTGGAAGAAGTTGCAGTCAGGATGATGTATGAACGAGGAAAGACCATCGAGTTCTTTCACATGCAGGTTGTAGGAATGAGACATAAATAGGATGACTTGTGCATTGGTGGAGCCCACGAGTTATTTTTCCTATAGGTTGATGGAAAAACTTGTATCTAGTATGACGAGGTTAGGTGAATCAATTATAATAGGGAATAGTCACAAAACGCGAAGGGGTCGGGCTGGTAAATCCGTGGTCTTATGTACATGTGGTCAGTTTCAATAGGATTATAAGACTTCTACATGGTTACCACATAGGATCCATGATAGGTGTGGGACTATTAAGGGATAATATGGTAGGTCTAGGTGCGTCACTTGTGGGTACCACATGGCATTACCTTGCTAATGTGGCATAATCTAGTTGGTCAAACTTCAAACGAGCATAACTTTTGATCCAAAAGTTGGATTTGGATGAAATTTATAATACCAGAAAGCTCTTGACAAGTTGTGTGTGATGGTAGCATGGTATAACCATACCTTCAAAATGAACCATGGAGGTTGGGTTAGTTATAAGTAACGCCTCCCACAACCTGAGAAAGTTTAAGGGGTGGGAGGGAGCATTACAATTGACAACATCATCCTAGCCTTTTAAAATTCCTCTTCTAGAGAACATCTCATGTGGGAGCCTTATTGTGTACACTCAACCACATAAATATCTTGTTTGTAGTTGGGAATTTAATATCCATATAATTTTCCACCACTTGATCTATTGGTATTCTCTTCGATTTTCTACTAGTTCTTTGTTGCCTAATATGGGAACGTATTTTCCAATAGGATTCATTGACAAGATAAATTGGTCCTTTTCTTACTTCAACCTAATATTACTAGCTATCAAGAATAATTTGTATATTTTCCATTCCTTTACATGCTCTACCCCCAATCTAGTTTCTTCCCAGGTTAACCATAGTTAGTGCCGGGTAGTGGAAATTTCCTAGCTTACAACTTGTCAATGAATGGAATATCCTTTGTTCCTCAACTCCTAAATAATTTGGAGTGGAAGCTTATTAAGGTCCATGTTGTCCAATGCCAACTCAACAATTCTGTCCAAACCCATATCATCAGGAAACACAACCCACATATTTAACTTTCCCTTCAACCACTTCTCCCTCTTTCTGTAAATAAGATAGAGGTTGGTGTGCACATACACCATTGTCTCTTCCCTGGAATGCTCTAGCATGATCTTCTTCAAACTATACAAATTCCCATATATGCTCCAATTCCTCTAACAACAAGATGATGATAGAAAAATGCACTTATTGGTTTCTTCAATCACCTAGAAAACACTCCTAAACCCTTTGCTAATTTCTCCACACATGCACAATGAGAGAGACACATTACAATGAAGAGAAAGCGACCCAAATTGGGATTTTAAAGAGTTGTGGTAAATTGTTTAGAGGGTCACATGTCCCAAAAATCATGACACACTACTCGGGCGCATAAGATTCACTAGGTGCACGAATCCCTCGTGTTCTAACACATTTGACCCACGAATCAAACACATGTCCCTCGAGAATTGTGTCTAACATGCGAGATTTAGGACACATGCGGGGGGGAGGGCGAATCTAGTTTGTTAGACTTCAACTAATGAGGCATATTCAAAATAAGATGCCCTTTCAAGGAATATGCAATTTATTGGAGCTACTTGGCATCAATTTTCTTGCATGAAGAAGGAATTGCAAGATTTGATCTAATAGGATGGAAATTGAAGCCTAAAATGGGTGGATTTGGAAAATAGAGAGATGATCTAGCTATGTTTATTTCAGGAGGTGGATATCTTAAAATACTATGCAACATTGTACGTGCATAAATATTACTGAACAACAATCAAAAGGAGGTATTGCCACTTTTGCCAATTTGTAGGATATGAAAGATATGGTTGAGTTAAGGCTTGATGATACATAACCATTGCATCCAACAATTGGGTGATCAAAGTTGTAGTGTATACGACATATTAATTGTTCTTTTATTTTTCGTATATGTGATTTCAATGCCATTATATATATTTATCTTACAGTTTATGACTCACAAGGACCAATATGAAGATACTGTAACTTTTGCATGGTTTGTTCTAATTTTATTGTCATTGTGTTTATCATATGTGTGTTTGGTACGGTTGAAGGAAATGGAGAAAGATGAAGGAAAAAGGTTACAGTAGAAGAGCTCTTGTCATCTTAAGGAGAAACCTAGAATGTAGGGTCAGGGAAGCGAGCTCTATGTGGTGGCATGGAGCCACTGTGCATGGCAATAAGTCATGGGTTGAGCTACGAAGGAAGGCATGATCGAGCCATAAGACAACGGGTAAGGATATGGTGGCCTAACAAGGTCAAGCACCAAGGATGTGTTGAGAATGGGGTTGTGGCATGGTGTAGGGATGTAGGGGTGGGGCCAAACCATGGTATTGGAATATGTGAGTGGAACCATGCCGAGGTGGGGTGGAATTGTGATTTTTCCAAATGCTCAATCATCATCAATTGAAGGGGAAAAAACCATGAATAACGGTGATAGCGGACCCCCCTCCCCATCCTCGGTGACATCAACAATGGGGGCTCCCTGTTTGAATCTTGTCTGTTTAATATCACAACCTATCGTCACGATCGATTCACTGATGTTCTGGTTAGGTCATCATGACACACACACACACACACACACACACACACACACACACACACACACACACACATATATAGTGGTGTTGAATACATTAAAACGTGGATGATGGGTGGTAGGGTCAACGTGGTTTAATAAATTACATGTTATTTGGCATGGCGTCATGTAGCATGGAGGCAACGAGTGCTAAGGCCCACAAGAGTTATCTATCTATCTATCTATATATATATATAGATATTGCTTGTTATATGGTGTGGTGGATGTATGGGGCCTAGATGGATCCACGAGGCCATTTGTGGTAGGGTTTCACATGCATTTTTAATATGTATATATGTAAAGTAAGAGAATGTATATTGCCACATTTCAGTCATATGTGACTATCTTATTGGCCATATGGAGGAAAGAGGAGGCTAGTAAACTAGTTCACCTCTAATGGAAACTGGAGGAAATTTGAATAGAAAAAGGAAGAATTATAGAGTTCGTAAATGGGTCCATATGCCATGAATAATTAGCTATCATTTGAAGGAAATTAAAGGCTTGATTGGGAGTATGATAAAATTAAATTTTAGACATAGAACAAATTGGGCAAATTAGGCTGAACTTCACGGGGCCATAACTTTCTGCCTAAAATTCAGAAGTCGACATGTAACCAATCGATAGAAATATAATTCCAAACAAAGTATAAATGTCCACCCAAAATTTCAAATTGAAGTTTAAAATTGTGAGAAAATTTAGAGGAAAGTTATAAGAGTCTTAAAGAGGCCCAAAAAGGCTAATTACCATGTTGTAGAGTTTCGGAGAGCATAACTTTTTTCCCCAGTATTAGAATGGAACGACTGAGTAGTCATTTGGAAGATATTGATGAGAAGGACATCTTGATAAACCCATAATTCCAATTAGGATGATAATTTTTATATAGAAGCTCATAGGAATATATAGGTATTAGAAAAGCAAGTAGTCCAGTCAAGAATTCTGGAGGGCATAACTTTTAGCGTAGTTGCCAAAATTTGGAAAGTGAGAGGTCAATAGAAATATACTAACTAGAAGAAAGTGTTGATGAACCTAGACTTTGAATTTAGGTAGGAATGTTGAAGAAATGTCCCTGAAAGTTATAGGGTCATGATGACTTTCAACAATGATAAGGGGGTTGTACAAGAAATACTTGGATAAACAGTTTCCAATAGGACATGACAACAAGTGGAGGTACAATAATAATAGCAACAAGTATGTGATATATAGGTGGCTTAAAATACATATATGAATGTTGAAAAAGATCACAACACATGAAAACTATGATGATCTCATTCCATGATATACAAGGGAATAAGAAGGAAAATTTCCTAAATTTTTCTCCTTTTTAATGAATTATAAAATATGAAACATGATATATAAGTTTATGTGTGGTATATGCACACATATGTAATGCATAAAAATGTTTGTGATGGTGGCAAGTTGTTTGACAACAATATGCTATTGTATTTATGTAATAGATGACATGAGAAGCTTATCATAGTTGTTGCATTGCTAGTGATGTAGATGCTCGAGACAACAACCGTGTGAAGAATAAGAATTGTAACTTTTCACCGTTGATTCACATGAAGGGCTCGAAAAGATGGATTTCCAGAGGAACTACAATTAGTGAAGGGGATGCCTAAGCCTAGAAGGGGAAAGTACGACAATAAATAGATTATTTAATTGAATCTCTTATAGGTTGGAGAGTAAGATGAATGATTCAAGGGCCTGAAGGGTACGTGGAGGCCCTGAAAAAGCAACAACATGGACGTTGTTAAGGTTTGGTAACCTAGCTACTGAAGGGTACTAAGTATGTACTCGGTGATGGGAAATTGGATGCCCATGAAGATTGGAAGTCATCTCTTATATTATGTATATATGTGCTTCAATAATGAATTGGAATTCTTACGAATACAATATTTATTAGTCATGAGTATAATATGCTTGATTATTTGAAGAATATTGTAGGTTTGTGCTACAAAACTATTGATTCACCAAATTGACATTCTTTTCATCATCGAAGTCGTTCCTTTTTTATCATCCTTTCAATCATTTATTACCTTTTCACCATAATCCTTCGTAATAAGCCTTGATAACTTCATAAGCATCAAGTAGTTAATTTTCATACATTTCCTTTCATTTTAATGAATTAAGAAGAATTTTATTTGGTTTTACTAATGGCAGCTTGGCCAGTTCAATATTCAGTAGCTCAACAAGTTTCTGTATCCATCTCTATGATCGCGCTAGTAGCACCACTCTAGAAGTAAATCTGGCACTTGGACTTGGTTTCTAAAAGCTTGCATGTGTGAACCTCAAAGTCATGATGTGGTTTTTTGTAGGTCAAATTCCACCCAACTCACACGTGTGAACCTCTACTAAGAGATCAAAGGAGAAACGTAGTAGTTTTGACCAACTTCAGATGCAATGTTTGAGCAAATGAAAATGATTTTTGGAAAAATAAAACATGGGTTTTCTTCAGCACAAGCCCATTAGGCCTTGAGCGAGTGGTTTCCTCAAATCAATTACCATTTGGGAGATTTTCCTGGTTCTTTAAACCCCATTTTTGTAGATTGCGTGGGAAAACAGTTTGCGAATTTGACAGCTAATGCCTAGTTACCAAAAATATTGGCACAAACTATTCCTTAGAAATTTTGTGGCAGGGAAATCATTCTGTTCAGATCCAGGATGACATTTTATTTGAAAATCCATTGAAATATATTTGATTTGAAACTAATCCACAAAGATCTCATGACTAGAATTGTAACAATTAAACTTTGAATTTGTTGTTTCTTCTGAAGCCTTATAAATAGTGTAATTTTTGTGATGAAAGGGAGAGGAAGAGGAATAAAGTTCATAATTGTTGTATTGTTTCTTAAAAAAAACTTTGTTTCTACATTTCTAAGTAATACAACTCTCTTCCATGGCATATGCATGATTGTGTTGGTAATTCCAGTTTAGTGATATGAGTTTTTAACCATCTCTTATGCACCAAGAGGCTCCCCTGTGGATGTGTGAGAGATAACATAGTTATATTTCATTATTTTGAATTTATTTCTTATGCTCTACCATTAGATTAGAATTTGCTTTACTTATTTGTTTAATTCATTTATATGTTTAGTTTCATTTCAATACCTAGTTTTTGAACTAGAAACTCATTCATTTCTCTTTGTTTATCACAAGCCAGTCACTTGATAATAAATCAAAACATCAAAATATTTCATTTGAATTGTCTTTTATGCTTAGTCTAAAATTTATACTTGGATGATTATGATTGGTGCTAGTTCTGAATCCGCACATTGGTATTATTTGAAGGCCCTTGCACTTGAAATTTTGTCAACAATTCATTGTTTTTCACTGCTTTCTAGCACAATTTTCAATTCCAAGCTTTGTAGAATAATTCTGCTTTCAATTTGATAATTAGATTTTCTTTATAGTCCCTTAGAATAGATTTATTTCAAATTCATAAATTATCTTTAGAATAGAATTGTTTCAAGAATAAATTTCATTTCTCAAGTCAATTAGTTTAGACTCTCTTTCATTGTTCAATAATGTAGTTTTCAATTCCTTGTTCAAGTAGAAGGAGATTTCATTTTCCTATTCAATAAGAATTATATTTCATTTCCTTTTCCCAAGGAATAGATTTTGAATCCTTTCATTAATGTAGTTTCTTTAAATGTATTTAATTTCTAGGTCTTGAATTTTATTTGAGCCTCTAAGACAAGACATGTGTGTATGATAGGTTTATTTTTTATTTTGTAATTAGAATAGTCTCTTTAGATTTAAAGTAGAAAACCTACCACATATGGTGCAAGTGTACTTCACAAGTTCACGAACCCCAGGTTTGAAAATTAAATGCAACTAATTTAACTAACAATTAAATTACCCAACATTTTGGCATTGCTTCCGAGGAAGTATACATAAGTATTAGCTTTCAATTACATATCATTCTTAGTTGTATCCATTTTTAGTTGCATAAGATTAATTTAATTATAATACATCCTAGAGGGAGACTCATTAAAGTTTTTTTTTTTCAAAAATACTTCAATCAACTACCACCCCCACTAAGTCATGTGGTGCAGTAAGAGCCACACTTCCACATCATGAATTCCAAGTTTTGGAGGTAGAAGAAGAGGTGGAAAAAGAGGTTGAAAAATGGATGGACATGATGACAATGAGGAAGATCCTTTTGGATTTCCCATTTAGGATATTGATATAAACTTTCACATGAAGCACATTCCTCCATCTTTACTTCCCAACTTTCATGGTATGAGAACAGAAGACCCGAAAACCTTTCTTTTCGGACTTGAAATACTTTATAGACCTTATGGTTACTTATTAAAAACTCAAAAATTTAATTTGTTTCCGACAACATTGAAGGATAGAGCTCTTAAATGGTTCATGAGTTTAGGGACAAATCCTATAAGGACATGAGATGATATGAAAATATTATTGTTAGAAAAATATAAATATTATTGCATATATCATGACCTTAGAGATTAATTATTTAATATGGCCCAAAGAGAGGATGAAATCCTTGAAGATTTAGTGTGTTATCACCTAGATTGACCTCAGACTGAAGGAAGGCAATGCCACGGTAACCACAAACCAAGCTTAGCCAATTAGCTAGCCCTACTAGGCCGGGAGAGTGTTCTCTTCGTAAGGATCTCAGTCAAGATGACTGGATCAGGTAAAGGATTTTAGGCTAGGTATAGTAGCACTAAAATTTTGATTGGATTCTGTAGGGTTTTGCCAGATCAGGAGGAGCTGGGCAGTTTAGGTCTGGGAAATTAGGTCAAAAATGTAGGGTGTTCTATGGGGCAAGGTAGGCATAAGCTTTAGCACCCTTGGGCTTGATGGAGTGAGATGTTTTAGACTGGTGAGAAGCTAAGAAGGGCATGTGACAATCATGGATCCTTATTGGATTGCTGAAAACATGGATTGATGAATGATTTCCCAAGGTAGAGCACTGATACAATGGATTCTACCTATCAAACTTGAAAACATTCAACTAAAAGCAATGAAATGATTGATGGCATACATAAAACATATAAACATATAATCATAGAAGAAGAAACTATACTAAAATCCATACCACAGGGATCCCATAAAAATAGCTGTAATTCTTATTAATCTCCTGCCAAACTGCTTACAAAGATGTACAATCAAGCTCTAAAGCATCCACACTAAGTCCCACCTGTATAGTGGCTAAGAAACTACATGGTATATGCCTCAAAACAACTAATCCTAGCCTCATGGGTCGATTCCATGAGAGGAGGAGCAGTTGCACAAAAGTCTGAGCTGATAGCTAAAGACTAGGGTGGTCAAACTGACTCATCCCTCATATGAAACAAACTAATTCATTACATGCCACTTAGGCCATTCATCCAATGTATCTACCCTAGGTAACAAAAACACACTTTAATTACATCATGATTATGAATTAAATCAATGAAAAATCAAAATCCCACAAGTGAAAAGTATTTTCTAAGAGAAACAGTGAAAAAATTGGCTGCCTGTCAAGTGCGCAGTGCCAGTGTCAAACACGCAGTGCCTGAAGGAAGTGCGTAATGCCATCTTCAAGGTGAGTTTTGACTGCCTTGCTAGTGTCCAAATCTAGCCCAGGATAGCTCATTAGAAAGATTATCTTGTCTAGTTTCCAAAAATGCCCCTAGTTTCCAAATTGAGCCTAATTTTCCCCTCCAAAATTGCAATCTCCCAAGACTTCTCAAACGCGCAACGCCTGGCTCAAAAAACATGCAAAAACATGATTTTTAGGTCGTTTTTTCCTTTTCCACCTAGTAGTTTTGTCTTTCAAATATGGAAACATGGTTTTCTTGAGTGTAAATGGTCTTTTGAATCTAATGGTGGTGGCCATTCCTCGAATAGATTCCCCAAGAAAGTGCACTGTGCCCTAGGCACTTTGCGTTTGACCAAGGGACTGATACAAAAATTACCTGGAGAAACAGGAAATACTAAAAGCCAAAAACTGAGTTTAGGGTCTTCACAAATGGTTGACATAGTTGATGTTAAAGGTGACTAAGCATGGAGTGAAGCCTCCGCCAATAGATCAATCTTGTCCTTCTCCTTCTGATGAGTTAAGGCCTCAATTTTTGCATGAGCCCTTTTGAGCTTGGCTCTAGCAATTTTGTTTCTCATGGAATAATATTTGGCCATTCTTCTTTGAACCTATATATATCTATTAGCTTTAGCTAACAGATCCTCAAGATGAGTGTTAACCCTCTCAAGCCAATATTCCCGGTTCTCATTCATCATTATGCCAAGTTTTTCATTTAAGGTGAGTTGGTTGGCAAGTGGAGCTTCTTTTTCTCTTTCAAGCTCCAAAGCTCGCTTTAGGCCTCTAGTCCTAGGCCTCCTCCTAGGCATATTTTCCTCCATGGGCTCACCATAGTCACCATAGGCTTTATCAAGTTGGATTTTAGTCTTTTCAGAATCCCTTTTATCTTTGATGAGTTGAACTTCCATAAGCTCATGCTTGTTCTCCATTTGCCAATTTTCCTGTTCATAATAAGATATAATGTATTTGGCTATTTGTAGTTTCACCTGCAACTCACCTATCAATGCTTTTTGCTATTTGAAGATCATCTTGGTGTTTTCCTTTTCATCTTCCTCATCTAAGTCCACTAAGTCAAAATCTTGCTCAGTTTCATGGGGGTCTTCTTCCTATTTTTGTATTTCTGTTTCAACCATTTTTCCTTTCATTTCTGTACCTGCTTTGCTGATGAAAAGAGCAAGGCCCCTGCCACAATTTTGGGGCAAACACTTTCCTATTTCCTCTTTGATAGGTGTACAGCACAATACCTAAATTAGTCCCTCCTGGCTTGCTGCTTTGACCCTGATCACTTTGTTCTTTGTCACTGTCTTCTTTCCTATCAGATGAAAGAATAGGTCCATGGAATGGTGATAATGGGAGTGATGGTATGAATGACTCATCAAATGAGGATGAATAATGCATGGGCTGAGATGGAGGAACGAAGGATAGTGGATGAGATGATGATGGAATGTCTTGAACATTTTGAGTGGAAGCTTGAGTGAAAATAGGGTTAGCTATAAATGTACTCCATGCAATGTTAAGTTCTTTAAGGTGATAAAGAACTATGATATTTATGAGGGAATGGTGAAATAAGCTTTTCATTTGATCTTTGTATTCTCTTTTTTTGACAATGTAAGCCATCTTTTCAACACTCCTGAAAAGATAGTAGGGTATATTGAGCATTCTAACCTTAGTGAAATGCATAAGTAACCATATGTGGTAGGAATAGACCCTAGAGAATCTACACTCACATGAAAAATACTTCATTATAATCTTCATCATAGGTGCATATCTGTTAAGGAGGTATGAAAAAGGGAAATAACCTTTTGTTTCATTTCTGTACCTAGGTTTGATGTATGGTTCATAAAAATGTGCTTCTATTTCCCCCTACTTGAACCATTTTTCCGCAACTTATGGAATCCCAGTGGCAGTTGATATAATGGTAGAAGACAATGTGAAGGTTATGCCTACAAGAGTGACTTGGTTATCTTGAATTTTGGTTATGAAAAGCGTAGTCAACTCAAGGTGGTACTGGACTGCTTGGACTTGCTCACAAAACTCAAACACCCTAACCATTTGAAGGAGGTCACTGTCATAGGAGAAGCTTGGAGCTCTTTGAGATATGTGGACTCAAACTTGTGGATTTTCCCTCCTTTATGTGGCCTTCTTTGCGCTATTTTTCCCTCTCTATTTGATCCCTCTTCTTCACTATGTGGCCTATATCCTTCATCAACCATGGTGTCTTTGTTATGAAACCCTAAATAAATGGTAAGGGAATACAAGTGTTTAGGAAGGGAGAAAAAATGGAAAGGTAGATTGGAGTTTGATGGGTGTAGGGATAGAGGCCTTTGAAATGGGATATAGGGTATTGATTAGGTATTTTTGGGAAATGGGAAGCTTGTTTGCAAAAATCAGAGTTTAGGAGAAAAACTAGGGTTTTGAATGTGAGACTAACACCAATCTTGTTTCATTCTTCAGACATTGAGGAAATAACTTTGAGGAGAGGGAAAACGATGCCTTGAAGAGGATACTTACTTTTTTTAAGGCTGAGGAGGTATTAGGAACTCTGAAGAATGAAATGGGCAAAAATAGCCAAACGCACAACGCCTGAAGGAAGTACGTAGTGCTTCTACAGAGTACGCAACGCCTGAAGGGAGTGTGCAGCGCCAAGAGGAAACGTACAACACCTTCACTGATTTTGCTGATTTTGTCCTCGAATTGTAAAAAACACTACTGGGGTTTGCTCAATGCGGGGTAAAAGAGAAATAAAGAAGATATTTATACACCCTTGAATTTAATCTTTAACTCCTGAAACCCCCTTTGCTAATGTTTTTTTATCACTTTCACCTTTTCATTTAATTGCTCTTGATTTTCTAACCCTTTCCTTTTTTGATCAAAGTATCCATTTTCACCCTTTTTTGTAACTCCTAATTTCAAGGGCTAAATTTAATTTTTTTACACTCTCCCTTAAAATAAGGTGGGCTATTTTAGGTGATTTGTAAAAATGTACTATGATACAAAATATTCGTCCACTAAAACTTTAAAACCCCTTAATTTCGCCAAAGGGCGAACATTCGCCCCTAAAATAATCTATGCTCAATTTGACTTGAATTTTGTAGTATTTGTTTGTCTTGCAACAAGGAGAAATGCTCTGGTGCAGCTGAGATCCATTATTACATATAGGAACTTCAAATTACATATGAAATGACAATAAACTTAAAATACTCTGTTTTCACCTCAAAAACATGTTTTTGAGGTGAAAATTACATTAGGCTAAAAAAATAATAGCTTAGTAGCTTATGACTTAGAAATCATCATGCTTGTTTTATCAGTCATCATCATACCCTTGCTAACCGTTATCTACCTTTTGACCTTGGTGGTGAAACCCTAAAACCTAATGAAATCATGCCCTATGACCTAATGAAATCATGATTGCAGATTCATTATGAAATCATAATTGAAGAAAATCTGAAGAAGGATCAACAAGTATACTCTATGAGGGAAAAATTTAGATCTACTGAAGAGAAAAAAACCATCAGTGGATCAGTATATCATGGCCTAATGGAATGATGCAAAATTTTCAGTATGAGACCCCTAAAATGAAATGGAAAGAGTGAATTTTGATCCTTGATGGAAGTATGCAGATACTGACACTAACATTGGCCTTATTAGGGATGGCAGCTCCTTGGAGGTGTCAAGAACACCGTAGACCAAGTGCCTCATCCATTGGGCAATATGGTCAAAACCAAAAAAAAAATGAAAAATGACTCAATACAACTAAACACTGACTCCCAACCAAACTAACTCAGAACTTGACTATAAACCAAATCAACCAAACTTGACACTAATCATTTAAAATTATAGCCTTCACTTCGGGCCCCAAGCTCAAATGACAGTGTACTTGAAAACTTGCAAGGAAAATCAAATTGGTATATACAATAAAGGTGTAGCAACTTCAGAAAACAACCTCAAAGGTAGTAATGCTTCAAGAGCCTACTATTCACAGGCCCTCCTGAACAATCCTGACCATCCATTTCCTTTAACAAAAAGCCGTTCTGTCCTCGATAGGCTGAGATTTTGTACAGTCCTTTCCATAGATTGGCAAACTTACCATGCTTTCACTTTTCCTCATTCCATGCATCCTAGCGTAGCACTATATCCTCCAGCTGAAACTTTTTTGATTTGGTTTTGTGGTCATAGATATTCTTTATATTCTCTTACAACTGGAAAGTGTTTTGGGAAACCTATTCCCTTGTTTGTTGAAGGTGGATCATTTGGTTAATCCTGCACTGAATATCATCCTCTTGGTTGCCAGCTTCCTGCAGTAATCTCATGACCGAGACTGCAAGTGATGTAGGAAATATTGTATCAGTACCATAAACCAACTCAAAAGGTGACATACCTATGGATTTCTTGTTGCTCACTCTATCGGCCCACAAGGCATTAATAGGGTTTCAATGCCAATCATTCTTATTCACCTCCAACATTTTCTTGATTATATTCACCAGGCGATTCGGCCAATCCATTGCCATGTGGGTAGTATGATATGGAACGACCCAATGTAGTATTGTACTTGTTGCAAAACTCCACCATCTTCTTGGACTTAAATGCTGATGCATTATTTGTTATGATCTTGTGAGGGCCACCAAAATGAGACAAGATATTAGATTCTAAAAATTGGATAATTACCATATTTGTGGCCTGCCTTGTTGGAATGGCCTTAATCCACTTGGTGAAGTAATCAGTAGCTATCAAGATCCAATGGTGCTGTGCTGATGACACAGGATGAATTTCCCCTATGAAATCAAGTCCCCACTGTTGGAAAGGTGCATTTACTTCAACTGGTTTCAAAGGAAGAGGAAGCAACTTCCTTTTTCCTTGAAAAACTTGGCATTCATGGCATCTCATCACTGTCTTATACAAATATGAAAATAAAGTCGGCCAATAATATCCTGCGCTTAACACTTTGTTAGCTGTTGTTTTCCAAAACAAATGACCACCACAATCACCTCTATGAAAATCATGCATCACCTGCTGAGCTTCGTCTTCAACCAAACAATTAAGAAGAACCCCTCCCGGATCTTCCAATAAAGAGCACTATTTAAAATGCAAAATTTTGCAGATTTGAGTTTTAGTGATCTATCTTTGCTTCTTGACATTCTAGGAGGTGGCGAAAGATGTTGAAGAACATAAAATATATTAGAATACCATGGTGATTTGAGAAACATTTCTGAGACTTGAATGAGTGAGCCATCATCCTCATCCTTCGACATTATTGCAATGAGATTTATGTCCAGCGTGTGCAGATTTGATTCTGCCATTAGTTTTGCCAAACCTTGTCCCTTGATCAGTTTAGCGGGTTGAATCTCCAGATCATATTCTAACATTGCAGCTATCTACTTACCTCTTCTTCCCTCCAGATCAGTTTGCATCAGAACATCCTTTACTGCTACATTAGGAACATATGCTATGGTATGTGAATGTAGAATGTACACTCTGAAATCCTTCAACGCTTTTATGAGAGCAAGTGCTTGTTTTTCAATGATATTATACCATAAGGCAACATCTCGAATAGTCCTACTGAAAAAAGCAATGGGTTTCTCAATCTAATCTCTTTTTTGCATCAATACCACAACCATGGTGTGCTTAGATGCAAATGAAAATATAATAAAATCATGAGTGTAATCAGGACTGATCAAGACTGGGGCTGTGGTCAAAGCAAACTTTACCAAATTGAATGACTTCATGGCATCCTCGGTCCATTTTACAGTGATGTCCTTTTTCAACATATTAGTCATTTCACGTAAATGTTTAGCCAAATAGGGTATAAATCTGCGTAAGAAATTCATCTTACCATTGAAAGCCTGAATCTCCTTTTTGTTGCGCAGAAAGTATATATGCTGAATTGCCTCCACCCTTGAAGGATCAATGTGGATACCGTCTTTAGAAATGATATGACAAAGGAGTTTACCCTCGTCCATGGAAAAAAAACTCTTCTTGGGGTTGAGAGAAATCCTGAACTTCCTACATTTCTGAAAGATAATCCTTAAGTGGTGCAAGTGTTCATCATCAGAACCAGAAAATACCATCAAATCATCTAAATAAACAACCAAGAAAACATCCTTCTCATTAGCAAAAGCGATATCCATCGCTCGTTGGAAAGTGGCTCTGGCATTCTTCAATCCGAATGACATTTTGGCATACTGAAAAGTTCCCTAAGGTGTTGTGAAGGCAGTTTTGTCTTGGTCTTTTTCATGCACCAAGATCTGATTATAGCTCGAGTAACCATCGAGTAGTGACATTCGTGATGCTCCAACTACTCTTTGCAGAATATGGTCCATCTTTGGAAGTGGGTAATTATCCTTTAAGAATACTTTATTGAGGTTCTGGAAATCTATGCACAACCTTATTTCTCTAGTCTTCTTTCATACCACGACCAAATTCGAAATCCAATCAGAAAATCTGATTGGGACAATGATTCCAGCTTTGAACAATCTATTTAGCTCTTTCTCGATGGACGGTAGCAGCGTTGGATTGATCCTTCTCAACCTCTGTCTAAAAGGCTTTTGATTCGGCTTGATAGGAATAGTATGCTGAATTATATCCTTGTCATACACCTTCAAATCTGAATAATACCACGCAAACACATCAGAAAATTCAGACAGTAATCTAACATACCATACCTTTACCTCGGGAGACAATGTTTTTGATATCTTTACAAGCTTGGGCTTGTCAGCTAGTCCGAGATTGACATCTTCAACTCCTTTGTCGGTAGGAACTAAGCTCAGGCTTTTTTCCACATCATCTTGATAAAAAAGCTCCCCTAAAGGTATGAGACCTCTAGGAATAATGTTATCCTTTAGCTGTAATACCTCCATCTGATTCACCTCAATCTCTTGTTCATCAGTATCACACTCATCATCAATGGAAGCATTCTTTAACTTTCCTTCATTCTGCAAAAGGGCATCGATTTCATTATCATCCCAAAACACTTGCTAATACCTTAAATAATCTGGAACAGTAGGTCCGTGTTTGACATGAATTTCAAACTTGTTGCTGGAGTTCATTGGGATTTTCAAATTTCTTGCTGCAGTGGCGAGTGAATCTGCAATAATATTTTGAGTCCGGGGTACTGTTGTCAAGGTATATTCAGGAAACATTCTCAAAATATCTAGGACTGCATTTCTGTAGGCTCTCATCTGCGGATGCTTTGCTTGATACTCTCCCTTTACCTATTTGATGGCTAGCTCTGAATCACCATAGACAAAAATCCTTTTTGCATTCAGTTTCTTCAAAATTTTAAGACTTGTAATTAAAGCCTCATACTCCGCTTCATTGTTAGAACAATCAAAAGCCAACTTGTAAGAACATACTCTAACATTACTTGGGACTTTGGTAGGCTGGAAAGCAGGGCTGCGAATCCAAATTCCTGTACCAGCACCGTCCTTACCCACAACGCCATCGAAGTCCATGCTCCAAAGGTCGGCTTCATCTTCGAGATGTTGAAATTCTGTTTCCTTCTCAACCTTACCTTGACTGGTTACTTCATTTTTCTACTCTTCATTGACCTTTTGTTGCTATGTAGACTGCTCAGAAGAACTTGCTACTTTCTCTTTTTCCTGATTAAGGACTGCCCTAAAATTTTCAGAAATTTCTGGTACATCATCTACTTCACTACCAGATCTTTGATAAGACCAAAGCAACAAACTCTATCAGAGTCAAAGGAGTAAAAATCATGGTATTTCTGGGTAATATCCAGGCCCAACTTCTCCATAATGGCTTTAGGCATCAAATTATGAGAAGCTCTGGAATCAAACATGGCATTATGGAGAATGTACTCATGCAATATAAGACTCAGATAAAAGGGAGGAACTTCACTATCTTTAGACTGACCTTCTATGGCTGGACCAAAAATGAGTTTAGGATGATCATCTTCGACATTTACCATGTTTGACAAAGGGTCTATTTGCAAAATTATAGATACATGGTGTTTATAATTGCTATTCTTTACCATCTCAGTCAAAGGAATGGACACTTTTAATTCAACAATTTCACTTTCTAAATTAAAGGTTGAAACTTTTTCTACCTCTTTGACAATAATTTCATTCTTCTCTACTTTCTCTTTCGCTGCATTTTTCTGATTGTTCTTCTCGTTTGCAATGATATTTGATGATGATACTTTGCTGGAACTTGGATCATCACGCTCTTTCCCTTTGTTTTGAATGTTTGAGGAGTCATTATTTGATTGCAGATCCTTTCTTTTCTAAATGGGATTGATCGGTACATCTCTGCTCCTCAAAGAATACTGCCTCTGTTGTGCGGTCAAAGCATTCATATAACCTTGCTGATAATCATCAGACTCAGCCTCCAAAACTGCATCATTTGCTAATATGCAATCTTCATCCCTTTGAATGTTTGGAACCTCTGCATATTCTTCATCTTCCATTAGAAAAATGGGCATGCCATCGGCAGTGAAAAAATGGTTTGCTTCAATTACCGGGTCATCGTCATCTTCTTCCTTCATTTCCTGAACATAATTCTACTGCAAAGGAGTTATGATCTGTTGTTGTTGTGCTGGTTGGTCAGGTGCCTTTTATTCTCTCTGCTTGATCTGGAATTGGGGCTGTTGCTATCCTCTAAAATTTGGATTCCTGATTGGTGGTTCAGGTCTATTTGTGATGGTCAGCCGGTCAACCATCCTCTCCACTGTTTGGATCAAAGTATCCATATTGACATCTGAGCTAGATGCTTCCTCCTTTATGGTCACTCTATTTTCAAATCTAATTCTTGCTCTTTTGGTTAGCAGATTTGCTTCTACACTTACAACGTTCTTCTGCATGTCTTCTAGTGTGGTGGGATCGCATTCCTGTAACTGATATGTTGTATCAGTATCGAAACCGTCTGGAAACTTGAGCAAGGCTAACCCCTCCAGCGGTTTAATGTTGGCCGGAATAGCATTATATACTGCATTAAAACTCACACAATAATCTTGCACACTTTCACCGACATTCCTTATGATATTTTCATACTCAAACAACATTTGGAGTGGATTCTTCTTTTCCTCCCACCGATATAGGAATTGCCTATGTAGGACCGGCAAAGTGGTGATAGAGGCTGCAGGTAAAGCTCTAAACCAGGGAAAATTTTAAGAACCCCCCCTAAATTTATAAGTATAATAAATGGGCGAATCTCCATGGTATATAGGAAAAATGGAAGGCGATTTTATCAATAATATAATATGTATATATAATTTTTTGGCGAATCTCTCACTAGTCATGGCTAATATTTTACTCAATTATAAAATCTTTAAGATCTTGGTATTACCATGGGTTATCATAAACCTGGAGCTTAAAAATTACTATTAGTAATTTATAAAAATTAATAAAATAAAAAGTTGATTTTTATTTTATTTTTTATTTTGACCAAGCTAAAATGTTTAACATACATTAAATTACAACATCCAATTTTACTCTTCATCCACCAAGCCCTAAGAGGGATCAAATATTTTTTCACTCTATGCTACTTTGCATATCACGATATTTCATACCTCTGGGGTTAGTAGATCTAGAGTAAAGATGGATCTATGCTGGTTTAATTCCCCCATTTAAATAGGCTACATTCCATGAATACCATGGGTCAATACCATGTGCCATTTTGGTGAATACCATGGGTCAATACCATGTGCCATTTTTATTTTTATTAATACTAATATTAGGGTTAATAATGTCTTTTTTTGCATGGTATTAACAACAATCTAGTCCATGGTATTTGTCCCATAGTATTTTGCCCATAGGTTTCACCTAAATATAACACATTTTTTGAGTGTTCGTAAATATAAGGGGACTTATGGAGTAAATATAAAAAAATGTTTTATTTGTTTACCATACCTCTCATTGATTTATATTTTTATTAATTTACCATACCTCTTTTACAAATATGGTATTTGCCACATGGGATTCACTTAAATAAAACCTTTTTCTTATGCCTTCATAAATAGAATGAGGGTTATGGACTAAATATAAAAAGAGGTTTTATTCATTTACCATACGTCTAGTTTATTTATATTTTTATTTATTTACCATACCTTTTGAGTAAGTATAAAAGATGTTTTATTTATTTACCATACCGCCACTTTACTTATATTTTTATTTGTTTACACCCTTGCATGTTATAAGGTGACTTATGGAGTAAATATAAAAAAATGTTTTATTTGTTTACCATACCTCTCGTTGATTTATATTTTTATTAATTTACCATACCTCTTTTACAAATATGGTATTTGCCCCATGG